>MU795579.1:0-16903 GCA_027886305.1 Lentinula aff. lateritia
CAGTTGCTCCGCCTCTACCGCCTGCTCCGTTGCTCCGCTCTGCCGCTTGCCCCGTTGCTCCGCTTAGTCACTCCGTCTCTGACGCTTTGTGACACGCTCCTCCTCTGAGCCCAATTTAGCTTTTGTGCCGGGCTTTCCTGTGTGAGCTCCACGCGCAGCATCAAAATCCGAGGCGTCTAGATCCACCTCAACTGCAACACCATGCGATAGCACTTGGGAGCGGGCGACCTTTGAAGCTCCGGCTAGCCTTTGTGTCTCTTTCTCGAGTTTCCGTTTTTTGGCCCGCTTGCAGGCAAGTTTTGCCTTCCGTTTGCGAGGCCCTCCCGGCGGCAAAGGAGCAGGTGCATCCTGGCCCTCAGGAGCGGCTGCTTGAGGCGGTATCGGGGCAGAAGGAGTAGATGTTGGGTTGGGTAAGGCGGGGGTTAAGTGGGTAGAGACGGCGGTTACAGGCAGCACCGGAGGCGTGTCTTCTGGGGCTTCGGAGACCGTATGTTCTGCGAGGTCTTCGTCTTCATTATCTAGTGAAGGTCGGGTCGCGGTGGTAGCAGAGAGTGAACGCTTCAAAAGCTCCACAAAGTCAAATGGTGCTTTCGGATTCCAAGCTTTGATACCCTGTGATATAATGCCATTAGTACCAGGAGTCGTAGAGGATTCAAGCCACGCACTTTCAGGGTGTGAGACCTTAGAAAGTACACCATTCTGTCTTATCTGCAGGCGAGGTTCCAACGGCTTCCAATTGAGACGAACCGAAGACGCGAAGAAACGGAAGTAGGGAAAGATGTGAAGAAACAGAGAGGGAGGCGTTAGTAAAGGCTATAAGGCTCGTGGAGTTGGAAAACTTGGGGTGCTTTCGCGTCGGACCGGTCATTGCAGTTAGATCCTTGGGCTAGGATCCTTAGTCCTGCAGCTTACAGTCCGACGTGAAAGCCCCAGTTTGGAACACGAATTTACAAGAGGACCTACCGGGAAACGGGGAAGCAATTGCCAGGAAGGAGCTGGCGTTGAGTGCGAGGTGATACCACAGGCTTTGGGTGGTGGTCGCAGTTGAGCTATTTTGCAGATTAAACGAAGTTAAAGCACGCAATTCTCATCACGTGGTCGATCTTGTAAATCGTTGAATCAATTTCAATTTCGTCCTGCCGCCGTAGAAACCAACCTCGAAATGAACAAGACCAACGTCCCCATTCCAGTTCCAGTTCTCCTTTGTCGCCCCACGAAAACTACGCCACTTTCTGCAGGTCTTTGAGTGCCGGAAAAAGTGGTCCCTGGAAGCGGTTCCAAGGGCGAAAACCCCGCACGACGTAGCCGATTTGATATCCTGGAGGACAGAGCATAGTTGCCTAGGGTATCGCGGGCTGTAGGCACGCGTTGGAGATTCGATGCAGAGCAATGGGGAGATGAGGAGGACCATGCCCGTGTGTTGTAGGCGAAGGGCTTATTCTCTGCTGAGTGCCTTTGTTTTTCTCATTTTGCCACTTCTAACCACCGACAGGCAATGTAAACTTCCTCCCTGGTCCGCTATCTGCTGCTGGGATGTAGCAGCCGCCACCATCACAGTACCTATCCCCAATACATCGCCACTGCATACCGTTGACTACGCCCCTTCTGTAACGAGTCGGCCTGCGGACCGAGGCGATCCCTACCAGCTACCATCCGCGCTTTCCCTATCTTTCTTATCGCTATTGCCTTCCCGAGTCTTATATACGCTGTACCACGTCCTGTAGGGACTTTCCCTAGTTCACCCCAATACAGCTGCCATCCCTGTTACTTGGAGTGCTCGTTAGTGTGGCCAGCCCTCACGCATTCGCCACACCTTCATTCCCATTGCATTCTCCTTGGATACCTTTACTTTGCCTCCAATTAGACAGTCAAAAGTTTGTTCCCCTCAATTCTCTGTTCAAAGTGGCTCAGCGGCTCATCGTACATACAAACAACAAGATATATTAGCAGACAAACATTTGTGTCTATAGTATTGGGTTGACCCATGTTTTCTTTTGTACGAACTTGTTAGAGTACAAGTTTCTAACTACGCAAAATCAATAAGCTCAAAGGGGTCTTCGAAAGTCCCACTTCCTGAAAGTTCTCCTGCAAACCATTCAATATATGTGGGGTCAATATCGGCTGTGAACAACGTACTGCTGAGCATTGGACAAGTGAGTTGAGTCAGGTCAACAAACATCTCGTGGTCCGGGGGAAGACTTGCAACTACCAAGGGCTAAGATCAGTTAAAGGTATTCTGATGAGATGTTGAAACACGTACGCTTTTGTTTTCCCTTGCGAGGGAAGTCCTCCCCGGTGAGGTCAAGATACATCATAAGTTGAGCTACAAGCACCTGAATCAGAGACACTTCGTTTGAAAATACAGATCGCATACCCTTAGATTGTTGAGATGCCCCCTTGACTGCAGTTATGTCCGTATCAACCGTCATATCATCTGAGAAATAAGTGAATACACGTCTAAATCTGATAATCCGAAGCTTGGCTCACCGCCCCACAACTCGGGGGAAATTTCAACAAGAGTCATGTCTAGGAAGGGGGGAGCTTAAGCTGATGTTGTTCGTGAATTTCTACACTCACCTCCTGAAGTTTCGTCGCTACTGTCATCGTGAATAGCTGTAGTGGATTGACCTTCACTTGTATCTCCTACATACTTGTTACAGATTGCAAAAATCAGAAGGGAAAAAACGAACTTTTAGCTGCCCATTCTGGATTGAAGTGGATCGACCCGTCGAGAGACACACGCACATCATCCTGGCCAGCAAAGAATGCCAGCATTTCTGGGTGGAAAAATCAGTTAGACGGTGATAAGATAAATACTCTGTACCTTCATAAATCGGTGTTGGCAGCTGCCATTCTTCCTCTTCTTCATTCCACACCATGTTTGCAGGGTTAGCTTGTGTAGAAGAAGCTGGAAGGCCTGTCAAAAGTCAGCAACTCAACAGGGACCAAGGCTACTCACCAGCGCCTTCGTTGAGAGTAAGTTCACTGAGAATTTGGGCCATCTCTTCCTCCGTGACCTGAGGCAAAGTCGGGTGCCCCTGCAGAAATTGCACTACAAAAACAAAATCTCAATAATAACAGGAATGGACGTGGAAATTTGCCCCTACATTCATCCTCGCTGAGGCTTAAGTCGCCAAAGAGCTTGTTGAAATTTTCGCCAGCTTCAGAACCGGGAATTCCAGTGGAAGGTGGTGGCAGTGGCGTCGTCTCGTTGCCCGCGATGCGCAGTTCATCCATGAGCTGGGCAAATTCGTTATTGAAAGCGTCGTCGAAAGTTTCGGAGTCAGGAAACTCCTGCTCATTGGGAAGAGCAGGGGTGCGTGCAGCAACCGCAGAGAAAACCAGGTCGAGGCGGACTTGGAAAAGGGTTAGAAATACACAACGGAGCTGCAAGTCAGACTGTAGGCTTACCTTTCCATTGGCATCGCTGTCTTGTCTTACCACAGCCAAGATAGACGCGCCCAAAGTAGCGAGAGCTTTCTTTTTTCACTTCGTAACAACGCGCAGGGATGCCGGGTGTATCAGCAGGGGGTGTGCATGGGCAGTAATATTCCCATTTGAGTCCTCCTGGCTTTCGGAGGCGCCAGAACTGCTTGAGAGGAATTTGTTGCCCGTATCGGTCGCAAGGCCTGTACAAAGTTAGTGCTAGGGCTGACTTCGAGTGCTCCGGGGGCAAACTTACAGCTCAACATAGACCTGTTGGAGTAAGCCGTGGTCAAAAGTTGGGATGCAGGTGGGATCAGCATCAAGACGAAACTTTTGCTGAATGAGAGGCGGCATAATGAGCGGGGTGTGCAGTGTGTGGTGATCTTGGGGTAGCAAGAGAGGGGGTGGAATAGACGGGGGTTGCATGAAATGGAGGGTCTTTTGTAGTCAGTAGGTTCAGGAAAATTTTTTATTCGAAGCTAAGAAACAATGATGCATTGAGAACCAAGAACCTCAGGAAGTACAAAATACAGAGTCGCAAACACGGCGTGAAAATAGAAGTTATCCAAGATCTCAGATAAGTCGATCTTCAACAGCCCGACAGAGCCCAAATCTGGTGCGAGCGCGCCAGCGGCGCGCGCCCGCGCTTAGAGAACAAGTAGGCGCTGAATGACTAAAATTACAAAGGCTGATATAATCTTTGGGCAGGCTCGTTTTTCGAACAAATTCACCAAGGTGACGAAGGGTGACGATCGCGACGTGCTCTGAATCATAGAAGAGGGATACTATAAGATTGCGACAAAACATAGAAGCAAGCATATTGCAAAAGGGGTCATGAGAAGATATGATATCGAATAAATCAAACTGCACCTAAATGAACTCCAGGATACGTTTAAAGTATGTGCACACTGTCAGCGAAAGCAATTGTAAGAGAAGACCAGATCGACGTTGACTGACGATGAAACAAGAAACACGTCTTATATAACAACACGGAAGAGGGGGGATAGCGGAAAATAATTATATAAAGAGTGGATCGTTGAGAATTCCGACAGATGCAGACGAGGGAAGTAGATACTGAATCAATACACCATACCATAGAACGTAACTTCATGTTCTGCCTTCCATCGATTGCGAACTTGATCTAGACTTCGACCCAGGAGAGAGATATGTGGGCGGTGGTACACTCGGGACATCCATGATATCCACACCACTTACTCCGTCTATTAACCACGACGGGGGCACCGCATGGATCGTCGTATCACCCCCATCACCATCTTCCCGCGAATGATCGTGTCCTGACATCGACATCGACGCATCAGCAGCATAGACATCGTCCAATCCCAACTGATAATGGTGGGCCTTCTTAATTCCATACCCTGCACCGTATCCGTGCGATTCGCTGCCAAGGAGCGAGCTCTGTCGCTGCCAATTCTTGGTTTGGGCCCTGGTTTCATGTGTGTAAGAAGTAGACGTTGGTGAATATGGATAAGAACCTCCTGGGGATATCGGGGACTCGTACACCAAAGTATTTTCACCTTCGAATCCCTCGTATGTAGTAGCAAGGGTGCTACCCCGACTCATGCGCCTTCCCCTTTTATCGACCGCCGGTTCGATGGAAAGACTAGGTCGCCCATGACGCATACTGTGACTAGTATTACGACCAGTTTCACGTTCAGTGTCCAAACTCGGCCTCGTAAGATGTCCTAAACTACCGAGGTACACTGTGGACGTGGATGCATACGGATTGGAAAGCCCGAAACCAAGTGAAGAGGAGCCGCCTTTCGTGGTGATTGTGTGGGGGTAAAGGGAAGTGGCGATAGTCGATGTCGATGGGTGTGAAGCATGATTAGAGACAGCATAAGGAAAACGATCACTTCCTGATGGATCGGGAGAGGAAAGGCCATGACCTTCGAGAGAAGTAAACGCTTCTGACATTCGATAGGGTGAGACTCCTGTAATTACTCCACCAGACACGGGAGTAGGCAGCGCTTCAGCGCCCTGAAAATTTTCTTCTTCTGCGACGTCTGCGAGATCCATCTCTGGCTCCCTCTCTTCATCTGAATCCCCTCTCACATCAATCACATCATCCAAATCCGGATGATAAGTGGTCGACCTGTTTCCGTTATTCATGGCAGAAAGGTTGCGAGTGCCAACAGGCCCCGTCCCGCCCAGTAGAACGGCGGAAGCAGCTGAAGGACGTCTACCCAGTCCGGGCTCGCTGTGATAAGAGTCATTTGAATCTTGCCTCGTAGGCAGACTCAAATTAGAGGCGGAACCGAGTAGGCTGGTAGCACCGAGTGAGCTTTCTTTCCTTAATCCTCTCCGCATCAGCTCGCTGTCTGCAACAGGTAATGGTTTACCCCTGTGCTTCATGATTTCCTCGTCTATATCATGGATACCTGCTGGTACAGCCGAACCGGGAGAAGAAAGAGATTGCAGGTCATAAACGGTGCCCCGAAACATGGATTGTGCCTGTGTCCGGAGAGTGAGCGCGGAAGGACGCGTAAACGGGTAGTGTGAGGTCGTCGTAGTCGAAACGTGCGATTCGGTATCTTGTCTTCGCGCATCTCGTTCGTAGTCTGAAATTTCCCCCGAGTCGAACGGATTCTCTGCTGGAGATTCACAGCGTGTCGGAGCATAGCTATTGGCGTCAGAGAAAGGGTTGGAAAGATTCGACGTAGGAGTGAGGTACGGCGAATAAGGTCGCGACGGTGAGGAAGCCCTGTCCTGCGTTTGAAGGAGAAGAGATGCTTGGGAAGCTGCGGCAAGCGGGTGCATCTGTCCAAAGTAGCCTATGTAAAACTGACCGGTATCATGAGAAGCCAAAAGCTTACCTGTCCCAAAGCTCCTCTGACCGGCTCACTGAACTGCCACACGCCGTTGCTGAGTCTGGTCGCTATACGCATATTGGTCCCTGGAGTATGAACAAACCTCGGACCGTCTCCCTCAATAGTAGCATCTGGATTGAAGGGCGTGATTTTCGCTGCCAGTGACTTGTTTCTATTCAAAGTGCTGGATTTACTTCGCCCAACATCGTTACTGAGGGACCCATTAAGCGTTAAACTCCTTCTCAAAGCATCCGCCACTCCCGATCCCGATGCAGTATGAGGACTTGACCTTGGGACTGGCGTAGAAGGTGCTTCCTCTTCATAAGGCACTTTGGGCTTCATTCTAAGCGTCCACCACAGAATGATTCCGACGCCAATAATTCCAAAAACACCGAGGACCGCTCCTGTTATAGCTAACCGGTGAGAATTGCCGGAATCAGTGTCGAAAGACGAGCTGGAGGAAGCAGGAGCGACGGCGGAAGTGGAAGAAGTCATGGTGGTTGAACCCAAAGGTTACACCGCGATACTTGATCACCAACGTAGTTTTAAATAATCGTAAAGACTGTGAGGTGTTGTTTCCGAGATGATACACGTCGAGCACCACGAAAAGAATGTAAATAACAGCAAGAACCAGCTGAGTAACAGCGAGCAACCTGTCCAAGAACTTGTGAATTCCGCCGACAGAATCGGCCTCGTGGGAATTAAAGATAAGATAAGCTTAATTGACTAACCTTCATCGCTCAACCAGGAACCCTTGAATATTAATATTATGCCCTGCGAGAGCTGTGGTGGTAATCCAAAAGGTCCTTTCAGCCCACGAGTTGCTATTAGCTCCATCCAGGGCGCTTTCAAGGAATACCATGGACGAGGAACGTTACACATAAACCGGTCCCAAGTTCAACAAGTTCTTTCCGAAGGGGAAAAAGATTTGAAGGATTATGACAGAGAGATAGCCCGATTACAGGCCCGAATTCTGTTATTTGGACGGAAAAAGGATCGCTTACAGGCTCACTTGAGCGACTGTACCTCCCTCATTTCTTCCATCCGTCGATTACCAGACGACATTTTGCGTATTATTTTTGACTACCATGCTTGCGGGCCATTGATACCCAGTGCCGTCTGCTCTCACTGGAGGGCAATTGCTCTATCTACTCCTTCGCTGTGGTCTCAAATCACATTTCTGTTTGACACCGGACGACCATCGGCAGTGACGACAAATGCACTACAACTATACCTGGACCGTTCTAAAGAATCCGCTCTACACATGGACATCTTCGTGTCGCATTTCGGCACAGGTCAGCCCTTGAGCATCGAATACTTTGAACATCAAGCATTTCAGTATTTGGCTACTAATGCTCATCGGTGGAAAACCCTTGGATTGACTATCGAAAGCTCACTTGGTTTCCTTGAGCGTCATTCAGTCTCGTCCTGTCCAGAACTACAACATCTTACTCTATACGGATCTCACCTTGAAGGTCCTTCGCCTCCATTCAACCTTACCCACATGCCAAAGCTTCATTCTGTTACAATCGACAGTTCATATACACACTATGTTCATCCAAGCGTCCCTTGGCACCAAATCACGAGGCTCTCACTAAACAGCTTGAGCTCTGTTCCCCAATTTCTGGTTGCCTGTCCCAACCTACTGGTGTTACACATTGAGCTCAAGCCGAACGAGTCAAATCCAATCCCAGATGACGTACAGACATCGACAACACATCACGGGCTCTCCAAATTAGCATTGTCCTTTTTCCAAACGGCTCCTGACGAGGACGATGATGATGAGCTCGTGTCAAATCTTGATGTGCTCATCAAGATTCTGGCCCAACTTGATCTCCCTAATCTCAATTCCTTGCAACTTATAGCTAGTACACAAATAAACAGGATAAACAGGTATCCCCTTACCGATTGGTCAGACGAGGCACTGGAAACCTTCACGAGTTTTATGGAAAGGTGTGGCAGCCATCTTACAGTCCTCAATCTCATGGACCTTTCCATGGACCTCTCTAATCTGCTCAGCATTCTACGAAAAGTTCCCTCTCTGATTGAACTCACCCTCAGCGACAGCCCCCTTGGAAAAACGTCTGTGGGAGGACGTTCACGTTTATTTTTACCTCCGCTAGTGTCTTCTGCGTTTCTGAGGAGCCTTCACGCGTTTCGTCGATTCGATGGGCTCTCCCCTGCAAGCCCGCTACTACCCAAATTACAAAAACTCCGCCTTCAGGTTGACAATGAGTTCGACGAGGAGGTTTTTGTCGACACAGTGTCGTCTCGCTGGATCCCTTCAGATGACTATGCGCAAGAAGTTGGCATCACCTCCCTTCAGAAAGTCGAACTACGATTAGGTGATGAATTTTTCCACACGTTTGACTTGGAATCAGTCAAATCTATGACGAAACTTTCCACCCTAAAAGTCCTCTGGAAGCAGGGGATGAAAGTCGACGTTATTTGTGGTGGGATATATGTTGATCTGTAAATTCTCCGGTCCTAGATGAGAGAGCGCCCTCGCCGACCTGGCTACTCCTACCTGTATTTCTTCATAAGGTTTCTTGGTCACTCTCGCGTTTCAGATCACGTTTACAGCGCCACATCTCCTATACATGTGATAATTACCATCAACCAGCTCATTACAGAGCAGCAGTTCCACCGAGTAATAAAGTCAGTATGGCGCGTGCGATGCAGAAAGGTGGCCCTCAAGCCTCCTCAAGCTCGTCGGTGTCCTTGAAATATAGTCAAGATTCCGCGGTAGTAGCATCCAATGCACTATACTTGAAATCATTCAAATCTCAAACACGAACCTCAGGATTCTTCTGTCAAACGCCCTCTATACGCAATGCACTGTATACATTTGCCAAATGGTATTTCAGAATTGGATGCAGTCGCAGGAAATGCGAAAACACCGACATTCCCGCTCAAACACGCAAACCTTGTTCGATGAGTAAATATTCCTCTGTATCCCCATCTCCTTTTGATCCTGAAGGAACTATAGAACATTAAATGATGTAGATGAATAGCAACAGTCACAGTCTGCTGATGTATAAGATATATCTGAATTGAGTTGCACCTTGACAATGGATTGTTTCTCGGTTTCGGGCTAGTGGCAGAGGATGAACCATGCACAGAATTCGAAGGCACTGTATATCCCGCTGACCAAGCATCTCATTTCATTGAATTCTGTCCATGAACACCATCAAGTGCTCTCTGTCTCTCGATAACCATAGAAGCACTTTGTCAGCAAATGACGTACCGAGGACACAAAACATGGTGCCTGATTGTTGGCCGCCGTTACTTTGCCGAGATCTGCCGCCTTCTGCCGTGCGTTAAAAATAAGTTTACACCGCCATCTCTCCACCGCGCTTTCAAAATTTCAACCCCAAAACAACATCCGATGATATCCATATATAAACCCTCCCAGCCTTTCCCCCCAAATCGCTGTTCGTCTTTATTTGTCTTCTCTCCGCTGGCACGGAGAAACATTCGCCTGGCACTTGCGACTTTATCGTATCTCGTCCTTCCGGTAAGAACCAACCAACACGCACTTGCGTACTATGTTCTTCAGAACTACTTTCCCTTCTCTACTGGCCTTATGCAACATTGGCTTCACCATCATAGTCGGCGCTGCACCGCTCCCTGTGCGTGCGTCGATGGCGACTGGTTCAAAAAGCTCCCAGGATCTTGAAAGTCAGACTATTCCGTATTATGCGCAAGGACAGGTCCGATTATCGACACCATCCTCACTGACTTCTCTACCCCCGCCTTCTCCGCCCCCACCTCCTCCGCCTCCACCTCCTCCGAGCTCTAATGATTCTCTTCCCCTAACATTCATGATGCCAGTAAGCTTCTCTAGCTTTGGTCCGGCTGGCTTCCATCGACTGATTGCAGTGCTCTTTCTTAGAAATGGGTCACAGCTCCATATCCACAGTCACTCAAGAACGAGGATCGGGATGTCTTCAGTAAGTTCGATCAATACGAGTTTTTCTATCTTAAAAGCCCAGTTCCAACCTTTCCTACAGGCACTACCTTACAAGGCATCACACTCGCCAAGAAACATTCTTCAATGGGTAACAATAACGCTGGGGTCTACAGTGTTGCCTCCTTCGATTCCTCTTTCGCTCGCTTGTTCCCACCTTCCATAGCCGCACAGAACATCGATTCAAGTAGATTACTTGTCAAGGTCTTGAAACAAATCGACGACGATATGGTAGCGGAGGTCAAGGCGCTCACAATCGTTGGCCAATTTGTTGCTTCGGGTCTCCTGAGACTTCCCATTGCGAAATCGAATGACGTGGGGAGAATTAAGAGGGGTATCAAAACTAGAGAAGTTAGAGGCGTTTCGGACACCTATCCGAACGACGATGATTTGTTCGAGCTCAAACCTGTCATCGTAATGCTCCAGATGCCCGGCAAGCCTTTAACGCATATTCCCGAATTCATGTCGGAGAAGAATATGGAAACCAAACGACAGATGATGGGCGATACGTTGAAGTTAATGTGCGACCGTGTCGGTAAACTAGCGCTGGAGCACCGATTCGTTCATCGGTAGGCAACTTCTACCTGAGATTATTACTTGTTTCGACTTGGTAACTAATTTTTGCCTTGATTTCCTTAGTGACAACATTATCGGAAATATTCTCGTTATCAACAAGGGCACCGAGGTTGTCGACGTCAACATCATCGATTGGGGAGGAAAATATCTTTCGTCTATAAACGACGATGTAACATGGGGTGATCTTATGGGCTGGTGTCATAATCGGTGGGCAGTCTATGTTTGGGAGGATAGGTGAGCGTATCATTGGAATTATGAGCTCTTAAAGATCTGATTCTTGTTTTTTTTCTGTTCTTGGTAAGCCTTTGATGCATGCACTTATCTTCACCGTTCATTGGATAGAGTATCTTACCCGTTGCGTTTTTACCGAACATATTCCAGATATCGTGCTTGATATTGATTTTGAATGCTGTCATAGTGGTCGTATAGGCTTGCAGCGGAGTCTACCTTGTTTTTCATATGTTTTCTTTTCCATATGGAATTTATCCTGATGAGTAAGTGGTACCATATGAATTTGTAAGCGCAATGGGAGGTATAGAGCAGAGAAATGCTCAGTGAGGATTTCTTGAGTGGCTGTAATATCTCGCTACATGTCCGAACGTCGGATATGTCCAGATTTGACTTCTATGTACAATCTCTGAACATGATGTGTTAAGCTGAGCAGGTATATTCAGCGTACTTCCGACAAAATTTTCGACGAAATTTGTTGTAGGTATTCGAATTTTACTTGTCAGTTTTAGTGTAAACCACTGAGAACATTGCATCTAAAATTGTTGCGTAGAAGCAGAACTCGTAAGAACTGGGTCCCGAAAATGCTTCAGTGCACCCTGCCAATCATTATCTTGAACTTTGAAGGACAAGCATGCTGCTTTTGACTTCACGGTACAGTTACAAATCACTTACTCGTGGCACTCCTCCGAACGTCGGGTAGAATTCATTCTTTGAGTTGGGGTAGGTAGCTGAAATCGGAAGTTGTTGTGGTGGGATTGACTCGGATGACGAGTTTAGATGATACTATATACTCACGAACGTCACAGAGAACCATCCGCCTCCATCCGCTCGGATCGAGGAATCGGTCCATTTTCCCTGGAAACGATAGGGCACCATTCAGTGCACAATCAAGACGCAACATCGACCAGTAAAGAGGTTTTTCCAGGTCATGCTGTGATTTCTGCAAGATAGAGCTGGTTATCTTGGCTGTCTGCGAGCGAAAAAATTTATACATGTAAAGATACATACGCTCAAATTACCACCGACTTAGTTTTTAGGCGTACAATCAGATACCCTCACGCAGCCGAAAGTCGTGCGTCCACATACAAAATCTATTTTAAAAACGTACCGGGATTCAGGAACAAGGGAGAGAGCTTCAACGAAGAATCTCAGCGGCGTGAAAAGATCTTCATATGTACCAACAGTCACTTTTTCGGGGCCGCTCGAAATCAGTGTAAAACTTAGGTACGATTCCAAAGATATCATTTATTTATACCACACATGCCAAGACTCGACGATTATACAATGGATCGGGTCATCGAGCGAAGTATCCTGAAGCACCAAGTTGTGCCTGCGCTTAGCATGGATCTAGTGAACGGCAAAGTGTGACTATATCAGCATCACATAGAATTCGCCCTGGCTAGAAAACTTGAAGTTTACAGGCTTTAACAGGCCAGTGAAGTTCAAAAATGGAGGTTCAACAGAGAGCCTGGGAGGAGATATGAAGAGTTCCCGCGACGACCCCGTGAAACGGTCAAGCCAACACCGTTGGATCAAGATGCTGGAAGGTGGTAAGGATTCTGCCTGCATACCGAGCTTTTCAAACTTCTACAGAGATGAGAGTATCGGTAAGTCGTGCACTTAGTTATTGTCTGAGGAAACCGTAGGTCAAAGCGAGTATTATCACTATTCTCCCGCAATCATGTGACGTCAAAGAGCAAAAATTATATTTTCACTATGCCTAACGCCCTAGGCCTTGGTACTTCGAGTCAGCGATAACGCCTCAATTCTTGTCTGGCGCCAGTGTCCAATCAATGGCTGCTTTGAAACAGTTGACTACTCAGTCTTGGGCTTACATGTGCAAACCCGTTCTGTCTGACCTTCCCACATCTCTTCGACAGGTACACTCTATGTGCCTTAACCTGAAAGATGCCTTCCACCATTTTCTTGGTTCATTCCGGATACAAGCCAACCAACGATAGAAGCCTTTGCGGCGGGCTATCCCCGAGTGCAACCTTTTTCATGGTATAAAAGCGTAGATATTTCTCCAAAACAACCCAAGCCCACTCCTTCCTGACATCTCTCAATGAACCTTGTCACCGCTCTTCCACTCATTGCCCAGCTCATCGGGACGGCTCTCGCTGCGATTGGGCCTGTGACCGACCTGCACGTCGTCAATAAATTCATTCAGCCCGATGGATTTAATCGGTCTTACATTCTCGCTGAAGGCGTTTTTCCTGGCCCTCTGATCTCGGGCCAAAAGGTTTACTCGGGCTCTGCGCGCTCATATTTGTACGCTAAGGCATATGTGTGTATTTTTAGGGCGACAACTTTCAAATCAATGTGATCAATGAGCTCACCAACGATACCATGCTCTTAAGCACGTCCATTGTGGGTCTATGCCATCTCATTTGCATCTCGCAGCGTTTTTACCAACATGCATGTAGCATTGGCATGGCCTCTTCCAGGAGGGAACTAACTGGGCGGACGGGTATGTAATTTTTATTCATTACATCTTTTTGTCGAAATATTGACTATTGTCTCAGGCCGTAGGTTGACCTACTTTTAAAATAGTCTTTGGCTTAATGTACCCCCAGTGCGTTCATCAACCAATGCCCCATTGCCGCTGGAAATTCTTTCCTGTATAACTTCAATGTTCCCGATCAAGCTGGGGTAATGTACAAAAGAGTTTCTCGCATGTTCTTTTTTCTAATTGCTCTGATGCTTTTCAGACCGTATGTTTCCACATTTACATAACATCTTCTTGTACTCAAGAAAGAATCCTCAGTTCTGGTACCACAGTCACTTAGGTATATCCATTTTTTCAACGAGCACGCGATGTCAGAGCTCAGCTTCCTTATAGCTACTCAGTATTGCGATGGTCTTCGAGGACCACTGGTGGTATATGATCCGCAAGATCCTTATCTTTCACTCTATGATATCGACGACGGTTTGTTGCGATTTTCTGTCAAGAAAACTCCAGGCTACTTACGCTCTAACTATTCACCAGATTCCACGGTCATCACTCTTTCGGACTTGTAAGCCCTTTATGCCCTTATCTATATGCTTAGCACTTACAGATTATTTTGCAGATACCGTAAGCTTTAGTTTGTTCTTCGCACTTTCGCTTACCAATCAAGGATTCTTCAGATGTTCCTGCACCTCTCATCGTGGGTGCCGCGTAAGTATTGATTGTATACTTTCCCAAAATTTATGTTCACATCCATTTCAGAACCTCAGATGCAACGCTTATCAATGGCCTAGGTAAAGCACATAGGTACACTCAACATCAATTTTCTCATTGAACACAAACAGGGCGTTACACAAATGGCCCAGCCACTGCACCATTGGCCGTGATTAGTGTAACTTTAGGTAAACGGTGAGCCTTATAAGCAGATTGAATCTTGAACGGTTTTTTCAACATACTTTGTATCCTATCCTATCCTTTAGTTACCGGTTCCGTTTGGTATCGATTTCATGCGATCGTAAGCTTTATTGGCAATCGTAATAGCGACTCATGTGACTGTCTTGGTTAGCCAACTTTGTGTTCTCCATCGACGGGCACACGTTTACTGTGGGTAGTGATGCGATGCGAAGTTCCTTCATGATTTAACCCGCCTTATTTTCAGGTTATCGAAGTTGACGGTGTCAGCCATGACCCTGTCGTGGCAGACTCAATTCAGATCTTTGCTTCTCAACGTTATTCCTTTGTTGTGAGTCAAATTCAACTGTGTTTCCATATTGAGTTTTGACCATTCTGTTTTCCAAGCTCAACGCCAATCAGATAGTAGGCAATTATTGTGTGTAAAAGTCTTCAGACATCAAGTTCGGCGTTAGGCCCTTCTCACGCTATCTATATACAGGGATACGAGCTAATCCTAGCGTTGGTACAACTGGCTTTACTGGGGGAATTAACAGTGCTATTCTTCGCTATGTCGGCGCTCCTGTTGCCGACCCCATCACTGTTAGCACCTCAGTCAACCCTCTACTCGAAACCAGTCTCCATGTAAGTGCCAACCCTTGCGTCCTTTCTTCGAGAGTGACCAAAAAGACCGTAGCCTCTTGTGAGCCCCGAAGCAGTAAGTATAGTTTAATACGAGACAAAGAGGAATTTCCAAAACTAACTTCGATTCTAGCCTGGTTCCCCCACTCTCAGCGGTGTGGACGTCGACCTCCGTCTAGTCCTAGGATTTGTATGTCCGTTACATCTTTGTGACTGTTCGACTCATTCAGGAAATTTGTAGAATGCCGGCTCCTTTCTGGTCAATGGAGTACAGTTCGTGCCCCCCACCGTTCCTGTATTACTTCAAATCCTTAGCGGGGCCACAACAGCAGGTCGGAGCTGTTTTACTTGGGCGAGGACACAACTCATTTATAATGCACTTTGCAGCCTCTCTTCTTCCTGCTGGCTCCGTTTACACTTTACCTCTGAACTCAACGATACAATTGAGTTTCGATGCATCCGCCGTTGCTGCAATTGGAGGACCGGTGAGCGGCATTTCTAAAAAAAAGTTTTCATTACACCCTACTGACAGTACATCTAGCATCCTTTCCATCTTCACGGGGTACGGATCAAGTTGAACACTTATGTTATGCAGGATCCTTACGCATTTTGAATTAGCACAATTTTGACGTCGTCCGACCAGCTGGAAGTACCACGTACAACTATGTAAACCCTATTCGCAGGGACACTGTCTCGACTGGTGCCGCGACGGATAATGTCACTATTCGTTTCACTACTAACAATGCTGGCCCCTGTGCGTAGTATACCCTGTCTCTTCCGGCATTCTTGTTTGCTAACAATTTCAACCAGGGTTCCTACATTGGTAAAGACTGTCTGCTACATCCATGGTGAATTTGTACTGACGAGAGCACTGTTCTTCTACACGTAGTCATATTGACTGGCATCTGGAAGCGTGAGTGTCCCGACTTCTTTGTTGACATCGACTGATTTGGCCCGGCCAGTGGATTTGCTATCGTGCTCGCTGAGGATGCACCTGGTGTTGCTTCCGCTAATCCGACAACTGGTGAATTTTAACCTTACACCGTTATCAGAGAAGCAAATTGAATGGTGTAACACAGATGCTTGGAATGACCTCTGTCCCATTTACGATGCTTTGACTCCTGCTGAGCTTGGAGGCGGAGGCGGCCCGACATCATAAATAGCGATAGAAGCAAGCAACCTGCCAGACAGACCAGTTGTGATTATTTTTATTCTAGGTAAAATTTTTTGGATCGGTGCAACCTCTTTTATTTAATTTATGTGTCTGATATTAAACGGTGATATGGATACGTGACCGTTGTTTGCAATATTCAGAATGTTTTGATGTACTGGCTGTAGATTTAGTAGTAGGTAATCGACTTCTTTTGCAAAACCCTATGCGGGCACGTAACGGGAAAAATTGTGTCGACACAGAAGTCCTCGTCGAATTCTGCAGCAGATTCAGCGGCAGTATTTTGATCTTGGGCTTGTGTGCGATGGCCATACGATTAGTTAGAACTCGAGATTCGTTTTGACTTACTATCTAATCATCTTAGACCACCATCTCGTTCATGGATTGTCTAGTCTCAATGCAGTGATTGATCGATTGTTCACGGATGTAGACAAGGGTAATGTTATGGATTGTGTCTTTTCTTACACATGCATCAGGGGAATTTGTTTCAATTCTATCGTCTCTCACGCACACTTCACGCACCCTTGCGGTGTTCAGATCTTGGACCATGCCGTTTATTGCTGTTTTCAAAATAGTTGGCGCCTGTTCTCACGACGTCAAATTTTTGCATGAATCTGCTAGGTTTGAACCCCTGGCATTTCCAGCAGGTGAGGGAAGCCGACCTTGTCGTGCCGACCCGATCCATCAATGCTCCACCAAAAAAAAAAAAAAAAAAAAAT
>MU795580.1:0-16851 GCA_027886305.1 Lentinula aff. lateritia
GAGACTGCACTTGTTGAAGTTGAACACACTGGAGCGCCCTTCAGCTAACCCAAGCAGTATGCCACCCGGCTAAGTGCAACACTCAATGAATGCCTCAATATAACAATAGTAGGTTGGGCTACTAGTGTTATAGTTGCTCAGTACTCCAACAAACACAATAACAATGAAAGAATCACTGGAAGAGTAAGTATTGATTTGTATCTTTCAACTATAGTAGGAAAGTAGGTTTGTTTGGTCTTGTATGTACTGAAAACGCCTGAGGCGTGATAATAGGTGTCCACAATTGTGCGCACCTAAAACTACTTAAAAATGAAAAAGTGAAAAGTGAAACAAGTACAGTAAATGTACAGTGATAACTAGGAGTGAGGAGACGTGATGGATATATGTAAGAGTGGGCTATCACTACAGTATGCTCAACATAGGGTTTGGACCATTGATATTGAGTTGCCTGTGTTGGAGCCTTGGGCTCTGTTTGGGGTGTGTCCAGGCTACTCACCATCTATGGGTGGATAAGCGGGGCCGTGCCCCAGGCAAACCTCATCTACTAACATTGAGCACTTCACAGTGCTCCTGGTATTCTATATCGAGCTTGTTTGAGCAAATACTTATCTTATCTACACTTTCCCTTCTATGTTCACTTAGGCTCAATCCAGGTAAGACAAAAACAGGCCTTTTGTGCTGGGGTCTCACTCATCCAAATGCTAGTTTTTTTGATAACAGATCTTTATGCTGATTAGAGCCTGGCACAACTATACCTCACTTGACAATGTATTTAGGGTGGTGGAAACTTTGTATTGCCCCTGTCATAAATGCCTAGAATGAAAAAATACTTATAAATAAGGTATACAGGATGAAATTTTGGTCAGAGAGATTTGGTCATCCCAAATGGTGGTAGAGGATTGTAAATAAAATTCTTGAGAATAAAAACAAAAAAGAGATTGGGGATTTGGGAAAAGGATAAATGAAACCCAAATGGTCTCACACCTTGGGCTATCTGATACACCGTTCGGGAATCGAACCCGAGCCGCTTGCTAAGCCAATCGAATGGAAGGCAAGCATGATAACCACTTCACCAACGGTGTTGTGTGGGAGGTTTTCAAACGTATTATGCAATCAAACAAACCACGAACATCCGAAATGACTTCTTGTTTTTTTGATACACAGTTGTGTTATGTATGTACATAAGTTACTTTGTGTTAGTTAGCCCTATCTCTACAACCCATACATCCCTTGTTAGGTTGAGCAATCCAAAGACATCCCCGTAGAAGAAGGTGGAGGGTCAGGTTCAAGTAGGGTAGGTTTAGATTTAAACCGTTTAGGGACAGAAAGTGATTGTGAAAGCGATGTTTCCGGCGCCGCATGCGCGCACGGGGAGGTCGGCACCGCACCCGGATTCGTCCTGAAAGGAGAGAGAACGTGAGTGAGCCGAACCAAGACGGAAGAAGAGATAGGGATAGAGACAGGGAGAGGGAGAAGGAGATGGGGGGAGAATGACTTACGCCTGGTGGGTATGCTTCTGTGCACTGTTAGGTATAAAGGGGGGGGAAAGGATCAGTAGTGTGAATGATAAGGAGCAAATAGGGACCGGGAGAGAGTGGTGTGAGCGTGATGAGCAGGGCTGACCATGAACGAACAAGAAGAGATGTGGGGGGGGACGTGAAAGGAAAGGAAAGGGAGGTCACTCACACCACAGTCCACGTTCGTGCAGGTCACGGTGTCACAACCCGCGGCAGCGATTTCGATAGATTGGGTAAAGCCCTGGATGTTGGAGATATCGTATGCTTGGGGGGTGTAGAAGTCGCCCGTGTCTATATCGAGGATATTTGAGAATTGTGTTAATGATTAGAGAGGGGAGGGGGAGGGGGGAAGAACTCGAGCCCAAGGAAATCGTGTGTGTACGCACCCAAGTTGAATTCAGTGATTGTGCAATCTTCACCGCTGGCACCACAAGCGCCGTTTTGAGCGAAGATACGACCGACCCACTAAGGATTTTACGTTTTCACCATCGAGAGACAGTAAAGAAGAATAATATTTAACGAGAAATTTGAGCAGTTTTGGATAGACCAACGCACGTCGACGGGGATAGTGATGGTCTCACTCGCTCCGGCTCCAAGGACACCTGGTTGAGCAGCGGCTGTTGCGGGAGGAGTTCGTTAATAATGGAGACGAGGAGCAGCAGGGAAATGGATCTGGTTTACGAACTGTAATATCCAGCTCCGGAGCAGCCTAGAAAGATCATGGAAATCGAAAGAATTATTTTGAGTTGGTATTTGGGGTTCGTAGGGATGGAATAATACGCACGAGGACTGTAACCGCAGGCCGTGTTTGCTACAATGGGGGTGATGGACGATCCACAGTGGTTGACTAGGGTAAACTGTAGGGGTCCATGATGGGTTGAAGTGTAATGAGGAATAATTGTCATTCGAGAAAGAAGAGAGAACTCACAGCATGTTGGGCAGAAACCAAAGTCGAGGCAGAAGCGAGCGCAGAGAGGAGGAGAGACAACTTCATCATTGTGTGATAGCTAGTAGATTCTTGGGTTAGACGAGGCTTTTATACTTGCAGTTGACTCGAAGCAGGTCCCGAACAGAAGCTCTGCTGAACCACAAGGAATATTTCAGACCATTTTATACATGTCCCTCCTATTTCCTCTTCTAGGTCATGCAGTGGCAGACGTGTTGAATTCCAAATTCGACCTTGCGAAACACCAGGAGAACCACCATATTCTGTCGAGTACAACGGAACAAAGCACACAGCTTCAATGGACCATAACATTCAACGCACATGGTCCCCGTGTCAGTTGGGTAGGCTCATCGTGAAATTCGTGATATACTTGGTATTCAGCTGTTATTCATGCCTATTGATGGCTATTCATAGTTACCCATGGTGGTGATGGCACAGGTAGCGAATTACTTACCGAGGTTGCATTGTAAATGATTAGATAAAATGATCAAAAAATATACGGTTCCATACCCGCCATGTCAGAAACCCCGGGAGGGATAGTGCACTAGGCTCTAGCAGCCAAGAGTCTTCATTTCACAGACCTGAAGTGTATAGCATGGCTTCTTGACTCCGAGTCGAGTGGGCATGTGAGTTATGCAGTTGGTGACAGCGGCGGTGTTTTTTGTGGAGGAAGAGTTGTTGCTCAGATTGAATTTTGGAGATGCCGGACTTGGGTAATGATGGACATGATTTGACGGAGTCGGGAGGGGCTAGTTGATGTGTAGTGGGTGTGGACAGCGAAGCATAATTGAGACTTGAAACTCGATGAAGAGAAGCTAGGGATCTGTAGTAGTTTTCGCAAAGAGATGTGATCCTGTGTACGAGAACAC
Source organism: Lentinula aff. lateritia (assembly GCA_027886305.1). Classification (NCBI taxonomy): domain Eukaryota; kingdom Fungi; phylum Basidiomycota; class Agaricomycetes; order Agaricales; family Omphalotaceae; genus Lentinula; species Lentinula aff. lateritia. The sequence goes on from MU795580.1 coordinate 3,333, forward strand.
CACTTGCAGTAAATACAGAGTTTGTCGGAACTCGGAATGATGAGCACGATTCGACGGAGTCGGGACCTAGTCCATAAACTCGAAAAAGCAGGTGATGGTATGGAGTAAACGAAATTAAACGAATTCCCAGACGGTAAAGATCATGACTAGAACCTATACAAAGTCAGAAAGATATCGAATACCGTCAGATACCAACCATTCTACAGAAGAGGGATGTGAAACGTGTCTTTGCACCGTTGGATGACAGGTCAGTTTCTGGTTTTGAACATTCTTAGGCTGATAATCATGTCATTGAATTGAGAGACATAAAAAGCGGCCCATTACTTTTCACAAGAGAATGAGATGGGGTGCAGCAAAGTCCGTACGCATAAAATGGTGGTCAGTCACTAGAATCCTGAAGGGAATTGGCAGACGACTTTTTGTAAACATCAATACACCGGTTAGACATATTGATACACCTCGGGCAAACATTACAGTACGTGGTCTACTTAAGGCTTCATCTTGATATTGTTCACGATTAAGCTCTGAACCGGAGAGAATCAGTGTCAAGGCTTGGGCTCGGGAAACAATGATGGATAGAACGGACCTTGTAGCTTTGAACATCCCCTCTGAATTTGCTGACGGTCTCATTGGCACATACCCACAGCTGGAAGAGAAACGTCAGATACTATTTGTAGCCCGGTGAAGTTGGTTCTCACTTCTTGAGCGACGTTCGTGATAAACCTTTCGTCGTGCGAGATGATGATGACACCTCCATTCCACGAGTTCAATGCCTCCATAAGAGCGTCCAGACCCTGTTGAACCCGTTAGAAAAGGGCCAGAGAGTAACTGTCAGAAGGACATGCCTCGATATCCAAATGATTGGTAGGCTGTTGTTTATGAGAATGCAAGGCTCGAGAAGTATGAAAGATAGGAAAGGACACACTTCGTCCAACAATAAGATATGTGGTTTTTGAAGTGACAGAGCGGCGAAAGCGACTCGAGATTTTTGGCCTCCACTCAAAGTGCCGATTAATTGAAGGCTGAAAAGAGATATCTCGGGTCAGAAATGTTCGTTTGTTTATGAAGACGGACTAACCCAGTCATACCGCTGATCTGGAAGTTTCCTAAATGTTGACGGTATTCTTGCTCAGTCTTTCCAGGAAATTTGGAGGCCAGGAATTGAACGGCTGTCATGGTCGGTGTGAGAGAATCAACGTGGTGTTGGGCAAAGTATCCTCTGATTTGTTCAAATGAGCTTAAAGAATCCTGAACAAGCCAACGCAAACTCACACTCGTAGTCGACCATTCCGATTCACTTGCCCGCCCAATGGATTTAGCTCCCCTGTTAGTATCTTGACTCTGTTATACTTTGGTAAGTCAACAGTCAACAGTCGGCAGAACACGATAACGACGAACAGGGTAGATTTTCCAGAACCGTTCGCTCCGACAATAGCTATTCTCGAGTCCAATCCGACATCAAAACTGACACCATTCAAGATGATTTTTTCGAGGGTATATCCAAACGTTACTTCGGACATCTGCAATAAGGGAGGCGATATTTTTTCCGTTTCCGGGAATCTAATTCGTTCATCAACAATTGAGCATGCTTAGGAAGAAGGGTGTCTGTAGGCACTTGAAATTTTCTGTTTCATCCTCTTCAGGTGGTTCAAGGTCAGGTAGCTGCATCCTGAAGCATCAATAATGGTTCTACGACCTTCCGTCATACATAGTCGGGGCACACCTTTTCCAAAATCTTGATTTTCGATTGAGCCTGGGCAGCTGTGGAGTGAATCAATATGCTAATTATTTTCAAGATATCGGTTTGATTCACCGCGATTAGCATTATATCTCCATCTATCGATAAACGCTTGCAAATGCTTGCGGTAATCCATCTGAGCGTCGTACTCTTTGCGGAGGTTTCGATCCCGCTCTGATTTAGTAGAATAGAATTGCGTGAAGTTTCTGGAACGGAATCGATCACCATTCAACTTCGAGCTGATCGAGCCGCTTACCCTTTGTAATAGTCCAGTCTGCCCGAATGCTGATGAACGATATCCGTTGCAACTGCATCACTGAGTGGATTAGCTACTTGAACAGACGTTTCATAGAGGCTTTGCACTCACAGAAAAGCTCGATCGTGAGATCTATATCGGAAAGACAGCATTAAATTCGGATTTGGAGTTGAATTTTGGCCTCAAGACTTACACAACTAGAAGAGTTCCCGCCCAGGTCTGAAGATAATCCTCTAACCAGGCAAGGGCGTTCAGATCGACTATTTGGAACATCGATGAGTTGATTATCAAACAGTAGAGTTTACTTGAACGCACTATGATTTGAAGGTTCATCGAGTAATAAGAGGGCTGGCTGTATCACGAGGATTAATCGATGACTGACGTTGAACCACGTAAAAGGCAGGCCCACCTTAACAAACAACGCACGCGCCAGAGCTAAACGCATTCTTCATGTTCCTTCAGTGATCGCCTCGTAGTAACAATGCTACACTCACCGCCAACCACCACTGAACGATTTTGTGGGTCGCCTCTGATCCGCTTCGTCAAATCCCAGACCTTCAACCGATTAGCAACAGATTTTTGAAAAAGACAACAGAAGAGACCCGTACCGGCAAGTAAAGCTGCAGCTCTGGCCGGTCCGCTCTCAGCGTCCATTTCTGAAAGACGTGCATGAACTTCAGCCAGCCGTGAAGATGCCTCTTCTCTTGCATCCTCGAACCGTTTGTCATCGCCCTCGCCCTCAAGTTCGGTTAGCTTCGCATTAAGTAAGGCCTCCTCTTTCAGCAAGTGATCACGCCAAACATCAGCCTTCAATACCGAGTCAATGGCGATTGTATCGTCTCCAATAATCTAATTTAGAGTTAGCAACTGTTAATTGATTCTGATATTTGGACTAGAGCACGCACCTCTTGTTCAACGAAAAGAATCGTGATGTGAGCTGGAATTGGGACCTCTCTCATCGCGATGTGGCGTAAGAGTGTTGATTTACCGACACCTACCACATTTTGAGTCTCGGATAGTCATGAATGTCAACGGGAAACATACCGTTCCGACCAATAAGACCATATCGCCTTCCATGGGCGAGCGTCAAGGTTGCACCAGATCTTTGTGAAGATGTTCATGATATGTTATCATCAGCTAAAGGACGAACGCACAGAATACGATTTGAGCCGAAGCTGACGTCAATTGAGGGAAGGTGTATGTCTTTGCTCTTGTTCCTCGAGTTGGCTGCCTCTAACGGATTGATCTGAGTTTTACCATCAGATACGGAAAGAAATGATGAGTACGATGATGCTTACTTTCATAAACAGTTCCTCGTAAGTTTGCTACACGTCGTGCTTATTTGTTAGCGACTTCTACAAACTGCAGTGAGCGCAACTGACCTGTTTCCGGTGAGCATCTAGCAGTTTGGATCCTTCGTAGAGGTCCCTCCGCGAACGTTTCTCTATTTTGGCCTATAGCAAACATGAATATTATTTCGCCCATCGGAAGATCATTCGCCTCGCCTTCAATTTTGCTTCCTGTTTTTCTAATTTCTTCACATCTACTTTGGATGCTCTGTGTAATTTCTCCATGTTTGAGTGTTCGATATTGCATCGATTTTGTATATTACTCACTTTCCCTTATTGATTGACTCCAAATCAACTCCCTCTCCCAGTGCTATCGTACTTGATATTTGGGTTTTGCTCATGTCCATCACTTTATCCAGTTTTTGAAGCAGTTTGGGACCGGTTTTGCGTTTCTGCCGGGCGATAAGCATGTCTTCAAGCAGGTCCCCCAGTCGATTCATGAGCTTCTCCAGTTCCGCATTTTGACCCCCAGCTAATGACTCCAGCATCTCACGAGCAACTTGCAAAACATCCTCTTCTTCGCCGGCATCATCAACCAGATAGCCAGACAAATACTGGACAATTACTTCTTCAGTACCAGGGAAGGAATTTCTGATTTCCTCTGCGATATCTTCGGAGGACATAACAAATGAGTCAAGACAAGATCAAGAATCACAAATTAGCGCCTGGAGATATCGCATGATGTAGCGCCCAAAGTGACGCGCGTTCGCTTCCGCTCCTCCCCCTTCGCAGCTTGCCAATGAGGATCAAATACCTTGATGAAGGTGTTCTTCTGGTTTCCCTTAAGACGGTATACTGTCTTTTGATAGGTTATCCTCCGAAATTCGAAATTTATATTACTTGCCATCTTCTACATAAATAGGAGTTCTATCTATTCAAAGGGCCGGTATAATCCGCCACGCAATTGCAAATGACAGCCTGTGTCGACAGAGGATATGTACTGATTATTGGTATCAAGCACTCATCGTTATTCAATCATTCAATTAGTCGACATCGAGAATCACCGGAAAAACGGAAAAGGCTTCTCGGCTGAGTTTTCGATGTGTGCAGGTCTCCAAGGACTTTGATTCTTAACACGATCCTACAGTCAACACCAAAGTTTCGAACAGTTGAAATCCTATTTCGACAGATCTATCGCTGATGCAGACGAGCAGAAGCAGTACAATATTCACCTCTACGTTTGTCATCCACTTAATACTTACAGAGGCTGAGAGGCAGTGGCGGCACTGGTACTCCGGTGCTACTTAAATCCTATCCTCGCAGCGAATTCTCTTCATCCGATCCTTCTCGCCACTGATTACTGAAACTTAGAGCCTCCGAATTCAATTGCTTGGCCTTGAATATGCTCTTTGTCACGTTTCTGTTCAGTTGCGTTTTCTTTTATTTCCAGTGCCCAGCCTCAACGGCCGTCACACTCGTTAATGTCACTGTCGACGACCAGTTCGGCGATCCTTACACTCATTCTCAAATCTTATATACGCCCACTGAAGCCTGGAGCATTGCACCCGACTGTGCTTATTGCCCGGACCATTCAGCTCTATCTACAGACAAAGCCTATAATCGCACATGGCATGAATCGTATTTTGTGAGTTACCTGCTATCTTTTTTAAGTAGCACTTACCAGCTATTGTCAGTCTTCCAGCTCAGACAGTGGAGCGTTGAGACCTGGTACTTCTCGTTATGCATCATTCCAATTTATGGGTAAATGTTAAATACTCAGCACTCTTGGTATGTCATTCAACAAAGTTTCTGAGTCTAGGGACCGCAGTCTATGTTATCTGTATTGTTCCACCTTCGACCAAGTGAGTGATTGATAAGAATGTTCTTCTGCAGTTGTTCATTTTGTATCTAGTATCACAACTCAGATGAATTTCTTGATAGACGGAGATGGAGTAGGATCATACCCTCCAACGTCTGCTACTGTAGACGAGTGGCAATATGACGTTGTTGTTTACCACAATACCTCACTCTCAACGGCGGGTCACCAGTTACTTATACAGAGCGGCGAGGAAGATGGTGAGGACGCCATCGTATTACTTGATTCCATAATATATACAACGTGAGCACCAACCCAAAGTCTACATAATATTGCAAGGATTTCGTTGGCTCTAATATTGCTACAGACATAACACTATTGACTCTTCCATAGACGGTGTTTCTCACAACAATCCTACGCCCGGATCGAAAAAAGCTCCTCTAGCACCACTTATCGGAGCAACGGTTGGCGGTTTTGTCCTGATTTTGCTATGTGGGGTGTTTTTCTTTCTCCACCAACGCAGACAAAAATCCCTTCCTGCAGCTGTCCAAATTGCCAGTCCTTCTTGGAAGAAGTTGCTAAGTCCTTTCAATCAGTCACCAAAAACACATATGTCGCTAGATACTCCGGCATTGACACGCCCAGCGGTCTCGCATTCGAGTTTCAGCTCTCAGAATGATCGTCGTATCCAGTCTATCTTGGCATGGCAGAAGAACACACTGCAAGGGACTAGGGCACTTGATCTTGCACCGTCGGACATGTCTGAAGAACTGCCCAGTTATTATGAGGATGCCACCACGACAGAAAGTCGACGAGTACGCACACCACCACCCCCACCAAGGCGATACATTATCACAAACAAATGACGTTGGCAAACCAAGCTGGATATAAACTTTTCACTCTCGCGATAGGATTTGGAGGGCCGTGGCACATTTACTGTGCAGAAGAGTGATATATATGTATGTATGGTACAAAGTAATATTGAATTTATTGTGTTTTATTCAAATTTGACTGACCATAGTAGTACCGACGTCTTCCAATGCCTAGAAACCACGCAATTCTGTCAGAAGCCTCAGCAGTATTCAAGTATCATGGAGTATATTTAGGCAGTTTCACATACCTGACAGAGAAAAGAAACAGCGTGAATGTGATATTTCCATGGGTGGTACCGTTCCAGGACACAATGTTGAATTGCAAGTCGGAAGGCAGTCCAATGAATGTTGCCAGAACACTGTCCAAAATCACAGGGATCAGTTTTTTTGTAGGTAATCATGAAGCATCTGCACTGCTGACTGAGTGATCTGAATGAAGCATATATAGATCCAGTGAGAAAGGTGACATACATCTTGAGATATCCATGATAAACTCACATCCGCTATCGCCAAAGCGGTGAGGGCAGAGCCAATGATATGTTCTTGTGCAACGGGGTTCCCACGAAGTGCGTCTCGTACTGCCCGGAAAACCAGAGATGAAATCAAGCCGAGGAGCATGTAACCTGCGATAGAAATTACGAAATTTACACAAGGGCATCAGTATGTAGAAATCTGCAGAACCATACGAACAGTTGCCAAGCTGCCATACGGCGAGAATGGTACGAGCATCCAAAGAGCTAGAGGGCGGCGAAGGTTCAATACTGGGGACTAGCTGATGATGAAACCAGGTTGTGCCAGGCCATAGCCATATCAGAAGAGCTGGGCTTATTGTGGAAACTACATTAGACGATAATTTAGTGTCGAACAATTCAACCTGCAAATGCGTATGAATCGAATATTCACCAGGTTCAAAATACAGAAAGAGAAGCCGATAGAATCCAGGAAGTGCTGGAAAGGGGGTCATGGTGATAACTGTAACTGGGAACATCTGAGCTCAGCGTTGCAATCAAGTTCAAGTTCAAGAAGGGTGGGAGTCGGAATCAGAACTGTATCAGTCCGGCCCGCGAGAGATTTATTCTTGCTCTTAATGGGTCCTAACACGAATAGCAATTCATTTTCAACTCTGGGGGTTCATCTTGATGGTGTCGACAGTCCTGGCTCTTCTGTGTTTGACCTCCCAATCCAAAATACAATCTCATCCCGCTCTGAACCTCGCTTAGAAATACGTCCACCAGCTATAGACACGTTGACCGAACTGCACGATACTACTGCTCATGGACCAAAAACACTGGGCTCTGATTCCTTTGTTCTCGTTTCTGGAGGGACAGGTGGAAACGCAATATGCACAGCATTTCCCAATGCATGTTATGTGCTGCCAGTTTCGGACGATGGCGGTTCCTCGAGCGAGATAATTCGTGTTCTTGGTGGTCCATCTGTTGGTACAATCATTGTCTTTTCAACGTATGCATTGAACGCCAAATCACTGATCGTTGTTGAAAGGCGATATTCGGAGTAGGCTCGTGCGTCTCATACCCCCAGCTCCACCATCTTCGCCATTGAATGCTATCAGGACCCTCCTTGCTTATCGTCTACCTCACCATTACTCGGAGCGGCAGGCTCGAGAGGAGTGGAGAGAGATTGTTGAGGGAAGGAGCGCTCTTTGGAATGGCATTCCAACTGACAGAAAGGAAACCATTCGTGGTACATGAGTCTGGTTCATCCCCTACTAGCAGTTACTGAGCATGAGCACAGGTTTCTTGGTGTATTTCGAGAGTGAACTATTGAAACGTGCACATAAGAATTTCACCTTCATCAATGGAAGGTCAGCTACCATACTGATTCGGTTGATTGGTACTGAAATATTTGACTTCAGTATCGGTAACTACTTCATAGCTGCCGCTCAAGGATTTTTCCGTTCTTTGCCTTCCGCAATTTTTCTATTCTCTTCTATCACTAACAGTCAGGCAAACATACTTCCTGTGATCGTCACAAATCATACGGTTACCATTGCTGCCGAGCTGGTGTGTTTTCTCATTTACAATTACTGCTGGGTTAAATTCGTCAACAGGAAGATGGGCAAAGAATTGTCGGGCAGTGCGACATTTCCCACCCAGTCATAATCACACAGGCCCCCATTATCAACGTCGTTGATTCCGATGAGTGGTCTCCTCTCGATGGCCTGGAAAGCCAAACACGGAACGTTCTCTTTCAAGCAGAGGACAAAGACAATTATGAGCCTTTAAGCTCACCGATATCCAGTCTGTCACCTGGTTCGCAATGAGGGTCAACGTTCAATGTACTTTCTCAATAGGGCTTCTTTACATTAACGCATACGGGATTGAGATTCATCCTTCCCCAAATCCAGATTATATGTTGAGTCTCAGGACTAACAATGTACTGGTGTATTCTTGTGGTTCGCTCTGGACGAGGTAAGGCTCTCAAATATTCCAATACTCTACTTCTCATTAGCGATATCCAGTATCATGCCATGCTTAGCATTGCAGGGAGTAGCCCGCGCTATCGCGGGTTCTGATACACTTCGCGCCAAAATTCTGCTCTGTGAGTAGGGATAATTTCTCGATTCACTTACTTTCAACTATCTTTAGTAAACAGTGAAAATGATAGAGAAACCGCTGGATACTCTGCCGTCAATTACATACAGTGTGCAATCACCTTGGTTTTATCTTGAGACCCTTTCTGACATGTCTCACAGATCCATAGCTCGCACTCTCAATACCCAATACCAGCATCAACCGTACGGCTTGGGAAACGCACAAACAATGTATCCAATTTCCGCATTCGTAACGGATTTAGTCTACCTCAAAGGTGGTGCGGTGAATGTAAACGTGGACCAGATCACGGTGAGTGATCCATCCTCCAATAACATGCTTATTTCTCAATCATTTTCAGGCCCTTGGTGTCAGATGCACCGAAGTGGTTCCCAAGGAGGATGACGGAAGCAACCAGCTTCGATTTTCTGCTAGTACAGTGAGATGCGCAATCAATGCAATTTTGACTCGTGACCTGTGATTTGGGTTTTGATACCTGAGGAGACTTTTTTTTCGCCCTTGTTTGAATCTATTATACTACTTCGTAAATTTGTTATACTATCTTTCCGACCCAATACACCTGCCTTAGAAAACGATACGGTGGGCACTTGCACACCCTACAGCTGATTCAGCACACTCTTCGAGTGATGAGTCTCAGGACGGAACAGAGGGTCTCAATGCTTGTAACTGTACAAGTGCTGATTTATCCTTATATGTATCTAATCGTAAAACAATCATGGACATAGCACCTTCTATGCCACTAGTGTACCCCTCTGGCTCTGGGGCCCTACACCTTGCTTGGCTTTGTGTTTAGGGCTATCACAGTCATAACAATCATTTCCTAACATTATCTTTCACTGTATGTTATAGCGTCATCAGTTGTTGCACCTCTGCAAAATGTGTAAAATATGGACACCTCATCAGGATGTGGCTGTGATCTCTGTTGAGCTCCATGTGTTCAACAATTCCTACACACTAGGCAGTGCATCGGACTGATGTTGGGGCTTACAGGCTGGATCCAGCAGTAATTTGCTCAAGGTCGGTGCCTTCGGGTACCAATTTCATCTGTATTTGCCCTTATAAAGTACTTATCCCCCGATCCCTCTACATGTTTCTGTGTTTGAGGGTTTGTTTGTCAATTTTTAGGTATTGTTTTCCATGTTGAACAAGACTCGGGATCTCCCCCTACTTAGAGAGTAGGTAGAGAAAATAAAAGATAGATTTTTCTCCCCTCCTTTTTCCACTTAGAAAAATATGTTAAGGGGGCTGACCATAGCACTACAACTAAAATTCCGGTTGTTCGACCCATCTCCAAAACCCTGCTTAACTGTTAGGATCATGTATACTGTCAAGCCCATGCCTCGGCGCCTCGCTCCGCCGCTCAGTATCCCGAGATATACTCTTTATTGTAATTTTCTCCTTATTGTTCTTTCTCGCTACACATACCCATTCCTTCTAGTCTCTCCTTATTGTCTTTTGCTTTACCCTGCAGGTACTACACGTATAGCTCCTAGTAGTTAGTCTGGCGCTCCGCACCGATGCGCCGATCCGTAGATATAAATACTGCCTGTATGATACTGTAGTTGCTCAGTTTAATTATCAACTTAGATTCTCTCTCCAACTTAGTTCATCCTCTCTTGCCTATAAGTCTTCAGGCTTGTCGCCTTGAAGTACTTCTCGCTCTGACCTTAGGACTTAGAAGTTCTTTGGTTCACTCCCCATCATCGGCATTACCGCCGCTCTGACCTGGCTGCTTCTAGTTCACCTCCCTTCTATTCTTGATCTCCGGGGACTAGCGGCGTAACGGCGGTGTTGTTAATAACTTCACCACTGTCCCATTGGACCTTCCGCACTTAGACACCTTGTAGCCCTTGGCACAGTTACACAGTGTGCATGATCTTAACAGTATAATTAAACTCCATCCGTTAACGTCATACTGACATATCATTTTTTATGCCTCCGAAAACCCGAGCTCAATCTAGAGTTAACTCGGAAGAAAACACTTTCTTCACAACAGCCCAATCCTTCGCCCCATTCTCCGAATCTATTTCTGCTATCGGTCAACCACGTCGCTGTAATCATGGTTCCGGTCCAGCTACTGTTCCTACTACGTCTACTCTTCCTGAAGCTATGGAAGAAGATCAACAATTCGAATACAGTACTTTGTATACCAGTGATGGACAACCTGTCCAAGTCTTGACCCCTCACTGTGGACAACCCCCCGTGGTCGCTCCGGCTCGGGGCCAGTCTATTACTCAAATTGAATCTCCAATTCTCCAAGCCATAGCTCGCCGTACTGGGAAACAACCTCAATGTCGTGCTACCTCACAATCTCCTCGTGACCCACCTCCTCACTTCGATCTGGTCGCTGGTGATCACGACGATCAAGACCCTCCTGTTGACCCCGACGATCCGGGCGCCGATAATAATCATGACGATCTGGATGACGGCTCCGGCGGTTTACCGCATGGTGTGCCGGATGACCCCAGTGGACCTGGCGGACCTGGTGGACCCCGCTCTCCAAATTCTCCAATCTCTCCTGACATCCCCAACGAGCAACATGCTATGCTGGAACTCCTCTCGGGATGCAAGGGTTCCATTGAAACCCTCGGTACCGTTCTCGCTGCCCTCGGCCGACCCTCTGATAGCTCTGAATCCAAGAGTAAAGTCAAGGAGCCAGAGGTATTCGACAGTTTGGACCCCTGAAAACTCAAGACGTTCTTCGTCAATCTCGTCCTGGTCTTTAATGACCGACCAAAGTATTTCACCGACCAACAGAAGGTGAATTATACTCTTTCGTATCTCAGTGGTTCAGCCAAAGAATGGTTTGTCCCCGATATTCTCGACCCGGATCTCGACTCGCTGCCAGCGTGGACGTCCTCCTTCAAAGCTCTTGTAAACAAGCTACAGGACAATTTCGGCGTTTACGATGCCCAAGGCGAGGCCGAAGATTCTCTCGGTAACCTGAAGATGAAGGAAACTGAGAACATCCGGAAGTACAACATCCGGTTCAACACCCTGGCTGCTAGTACCAACTGGGATTCTGCCGCCCTGAAATGGGCTTATCGACGAGGTCTGGCCGAACACATTAAGGACGAAATGGCGCATCTGCCCGAGCCGGCGACGCTCGCCGATTATTGTCAAGAGGTTCTTCATATTGACAACCGTTACTGGAAGCGCAAAGAAACTAGAAAGCGTGAGGCTGGTAAGCCTTTTATTGCTCAGAACCCGAAGAAGGGTTCCTCGAACTTTAAAGCTGGTTCTACTAACCAGCAGAACAACTCTCAGCCATCGGGCTCTTCGGCGCCGTTCACGCCGAAGCCTAAGCCTTTCTCTGGAGGTAAACCTAACAATGGTAAGCCCCAGAACTCTTCGAACTCCGTGTCAAGTCCATGCCTCAGGGCCCAGTCCGCTGCTCAGTATTCCAAAGATCTGCCTTTATTGTAATCTCTTCCTTATTGTTCTTTCTCGTTACACATACCCTTTCATTCTAGTCTCTCCTTATTGTCTTTTACTTTACCCTGCAGGTACTACACATGTAGCTCCTAGTAGTTAGTCCTGCGCTCCGCACCGTTGTGCTGCTCCATAGATATAAATACTGCCTGTACGCTACTGTAGTTCCTCAGTTTAATTATCGACTTAGATCGACTTAGACCAACCTAGTTTCCCTTTCGAACTCTGTCCATCTCTTAAGTCTTCAGGCTCATTACCTCGAAGCACTCTCTATAGCCTTAGGACTTATAAGTTCTCTGGCTCGCTCCTCGTCACCGGTGATATCGCCGCTCCGACTTGGCTGCTCCTAGTCTCTCTCCTCACTACTTCTGATCTCCGGGGACTAACGACGTAACAGCGGTGTTGTCAATAACTTCACTACTGTCCCACTCGACTCCGCTCTTAGACACCTGTGACCTCGGGCATGGTTACACGGTGTACATGATCTTAACACTCTGGCCAATCCGGCGGTCAACGCCCTGCCTTCAATCATCTCGGTGCCGATGGGAAAGTCCTCCTGTCCGAGAGGGAACGGAGGATGAAGAACAATCTTTGTCTCTTCTGCGGTGGTAAGCATCAGATTGCTGACTGCAACAAGTGTAAGGCTCAGGAGTCGAAGGGCCGCGCTGCCAAGGTTGAAGAAACCCCCGAGACAACTATTGAAGTTGTTGAAGAGGATTCAAAAAACTAATCTGCAGCTCTTGTTCCCGGGTACGAAACGGGAGCTGCGTTGATCAGGTTCATACCTCACCTGGGGAGTTATATCTCAATGCGTCCGCTCTTTCTTCCATTGAACGATCTCTTGTAATATCTTTAACTACTGAATTTCCGTTATCCGATTCGGCCGCACCAGCTGAACCTATCTCTGCTCTTCTTAAATTTCCTACTCTTGCTGATTCTGGTTCTACTGACTCTTTTATTGATACTCGTTACGTTTCACAAAATTCTATTCCTACGACCAAAATTCCTCCTGTTAATCTTTGTCTCTTTGATGGTTCATTATCTTCTAAACCAATTACCAATATGGCGAATATCGCCGTTCAGTTCCCTTCAGGCGAGCTGCTTCTATTGCCCTTTTATGTTACTCATTTAGATTCATCTTGTAAAGCAGTATTAGGTTACAGTTTCTTATCCCGCTACAATCCATTGATTGACTGGGCATCTCGAAACATTACCTTCCGTAACACTTCACACTTTGATTCTCCACAGACGTCTGTGCCTTCTGCCACCAACCTTGTTGATGCAAAGGTTGCTGTTCCGATACCGGAACCTTCACCGTCAGTTATACCAACAATTCTGGAAACCCCTCCTGGGGATTCACTTCGCTCTCGCTCTCGCTCCCGCTCTCGGTTGACACAGGCCAAGCCCCTCTCGTCCAAATTTCCCTTTGAACCTATCTACTCTTATCCTACGGTCTCTCAATTCGCTGCTCAACTGGAAATCCCTGAGGTCGACATTGCACTTGTCAGTGCTGCAGTCTTTAATAGGGCTTGCAAGGACGCTGGTA
>MU795581.1:0-16810 GCA_027886305.1 Lentinula aff. lateritia
TAAGGTCAATATCTTATCAGTCTGCCACATTTCGGCAGTTTCCAATAAGTTTAGGCTAAGCCACGTGAACTTATCAGAATTTGCACGCAGTGTAACGATTGCCAATTGTCCGATGGCAACGAAAAGCGACGTAGAAGGATACATTGCAATGATATTGGCGCCAACCTGAACGACTTATTATTGTCTCGAGAAAGATAAAGCTTGGACAACGCTTACATTAGTCCCGAAAGTAAGGTATCCAAAAACAGCGATGACTTCGTACGTCAGGGTCGCAGAACCAATGGCGGAGCCTATGATGATATTCATTCGAGGTTGTGTGTTGCTCTTCACTTCATTGTAGATGGGGAAGAGCTGTATACAAATGTATAAGTCGGTAGGCGCTAGTTAGATTAAACCATTCTCACATTCTGGGCACAGGTAAAAGCAAAAACCTGCACCGGGAACGTCGACAAGAAATTGGACGTGAAGTGGACCAAACGAATCTCGCCTGCAAGGGGCATATCCCTCACTGGCCAGAAATAACACTTGATGACGATGATGACAAGATACACTACATAAGATAGAACAACGATGAGAAAAAGACGACAATTTGGATAATTCAAACAGAACTCGCCTACTGAAAACAATGCTATATAGCTGGTGTGCCTCAAGCTGTTCAGTCGACGGAGGAATGCCAAGGGAATAAGGATGATCATGAATATAGCGAGCCAGTTTCTTCCATTTTTCGACCACGCAGGAGGTTCAGCGTCACTAAGATCGTGATACAGAGACGAAACGACATTCGGTGTAAGGCCCTTGATTATAATCAAGTAACTGTGCGCCCAACATCGTGAGTCGAACAGATGAGAGTAGTAGTATTGGATGAACAAACCTAATAGATACCCCAAAACATTTGATGGCAATAGCAGCATCGAAAAACACCGCAGCTTTCGGAAAGGTTATTTCCGCAACGGCAAAGAAGGAAGAGCGTCTGTGTGGAGCTTTCGCTGCACATAGAGAAAGAAGATACAATCCGAAGGCTGCTATGCCGCCGGAAAGGACACAAGTGATCATTCCCGGAAGGATTCCCGCTGAAGCTAAAGCCTGTGACAAAGTATCAGTACTCGTACAGATGGGGGCTCAGACAATATTCCAGAAACGCACGAGGGGGAAGGTCAACATTCCTATATCAATCACGAATTAGCCATGCTACTCAGTCAGTGACCAGATACAATTGCGCACCACTTCCGATGATTGTATTCGCCAGATTGCTGATAGAGCTTGTTATACTAGCGTGCCCGTCTGGTTTATTTTCCTTCCTCATAGCAGTTATGTCTCTATTATCTCCAAGAAATGCAGTATGTTCATTCGTGTCTTCGTTGTCTTCGCTGTCCACCGCTTCCGCTGAAGAGGAAGTGACTGTGGCTCCATACGTGTTGACCATTTCAAATGCCTCTTCACTGTCGTCGATTGAAAAGTTGGGAGTCCTAGGAGTCCTGTGGCGGGATGAATCTGCAATGGTGCGGTCGGAGAAGGATTGAAAAGATCTTGTTTGGGAATGTTGAATTGGGCAGCCAGGCCTGCTTTTTGTTGGGTAAAGTTTCTTTATTTATACCCAGGGAGAAGCACCCAGATTGAATAACTTCCGATCACGCGCTTCAAGGCGCTGGACGTAGCATGATAAAAATTCAATAGAAATCAACGCCAACAAGCTATGCCAGTTCCCGAGTGCAGAGACAGTAGATAATAATACTACGACATAGTAACAATCCGGAACAGTACATACTGGATACACAATATTTACTTGCTGCCTTTCGATTTCCCGAAAAACGAAGCTATATTCTTCTGACTGGAACTAGCACCAGACCCTTTACTGCCGGTCGAAGTCGAAGTCTTCAATTTTGGCTTCGGAGCAGGTTTGGAGTTGGTGGAAGGAGTCTCAATATCCTCTTGCACTACCTTCTCCTCTTCTTCGTCCTTCACTTTTCTTGATCGTGGTGTCTCCGTCTTATCTGACTTGCTCGTGACACCAGCTTTGTCCAGTGCACCCTTACGCGGTTTGCCTTTCGCGGACTCAGAATCAGGCACCCCTTCCTCAACTGACTCGTAGGAACTATAGTCTTCAGTTACTGGCGCAATATCGATCAGCACTCAGTTAAACTATTCGTCCAACAAGTCCTTACCCATGTAACCTTTCTCATCTACGGTCATCTTGCTCTTCATAACACGTTTCTTCCTCAAGCCATTTTTACCAATAGGCACAATCTTCTTCACTTTCGTCGCCTTTTTCTTGATTTGAGGAGCTGGTTTGCTATGTTGTGTATAGTCCTGCATCTCTACATCCTCGGTCTCGGAATCTACAGCCTCGTCCAACTTTGGGGATGCTTTGGAACGCGAGACGCGGATGACTTGATCTACACCAAATTTGAGTAATCATATCAGAACAGAAATCGGAGCCTAACCATCGTCGACATCCATCATGGTGAGAACATCGTCATCTGACCCTCTCACAGCTTGCTTGCCCTTATTTCTACCCTTAGGATGTTCTACTTTCGGTGTCGATTGATCTTCTTCCTCATCGCTAATAATCACGTTCTTCTTGACTGTGACTGAAGGGCTTCCGGTTTCAGTCTCAGAATTGGGCGATTTTCGTTTGTGACCAGTCTATAGATTGACGGAAGTGAACAAATAATTGACATTATAAGACGAGAGATAAAAACCTGATGATTCGCAGGAGCTTTGCCGTTGGTACTCGAAGCCTTGATCTTCTCTTCCTCTGATTCTGGAGGGAATTCCCGTTTACGCTCCCGGACGACCTACAGTTGCATCATGGTAAATACCAAGTGATAGACAATACCCCTTTGGCACCTACCTCGGATAGCTTCTCTTCAGGTTCGGAAATTTTGGATGGAGCAGCGGTAATCTTCGCCTTCGGCTTGCTGGATTCTTCTTTGGTACTCTTCTCCTTCTTGACCACCTCTTTTGGCTTCGCTTTGGCAAAAAAGTCACTTCGTCTAGGTTTCTCGGAAGTCGATGTGCTCTTCCTCGTGATGGAATTCCTTTCAGTAGATACAGATACGGAAGATTTTGAACCCAAAATAGTACTGGTAGTTGCCGCAGGTGATGGTGGAGAAATTTGTACATAGGGTTTTCCTTTTCCTTCCTATCGGATAGAGTGTTAGGGTTGGGAGAGAATAGCAGTGAAACGAACAGACTTTGACGTTCCCGACAATCTTGCCCGCTATGGCTGCCATTTCAGTTCCCTTCTTGTTGTCGATGTCCCGTACAATTTCATTATGGCCACATATAAGTCCCATGTCCTGTGACCAGTTCGCGCTCCGTGAGCAATTCGACTGGTACAAGCGTGATACGACATACGATTATAGGTGCAGGGGATAAGCTATAGATATAAATACTGTGGATCGTAGAGAATTTAGATTTCGTCACTGTAAATTGTTCAAACACAGTGTAGCAGATTGAAGACATGGGGTGACACACGTTCCAAGTCCTTTTCACCAACAAGAACAACCTCAATCAATGGAACCTCTTCTGCTCCATCATCATCATACTCTATATTTTCTTCATCTATGTCCACATTCGTGATCATTGTGTCAGCTTCTTGAATATCTAGTTGTATCTCTCCGCTGACTAGGTACGTCGCAAAGGCTTTGAATTCGCCCTCCTTCCTAACCTTCTTATGAAATGTAGCAAGGGCGCTGTTAACAGAGATAAGTGGTTTAGTGAGTGAAAGATACAAATGATCTCCTACTTTTTCGCGGCATTCACGTGGGAGGGAAGTTGGCGACTGAGAGAGCGATATGTGATCTAGACTTTTGAATCAGGCGACGCGTGAAAACAAAGCAAAACCTACAATGTTTCCTTCAATCAATATTTGCTTAGTGAGAAAGTCTTCAACGCTTTGCGTCCCCATAGTGGCACATCCAAGATCAAATTTGTCTTCGAGTGTGACAAAGTATGGCGGAGCTTCAAGAAGGGGCCAGTATTAGTAGGGACAAGTGGAAGTAGTAGGTAGAGTAGGTAGAGGTACTGTGACGCGCGTACACGTGCTGCAAGTCCCATCACGCCGGTCACACTAGCTCTAAAGCGCTCAAACATTTACATTACAACATCAGGCCACATCCTCAATCATGAGTGTCCATTATGAATATTCAAAGCTTCCAAAAGAGACTAGTAAGCGTAGGAATGCCGATTGAGAGGTTCTGCTCCTGACTCCATTCCACATAGCCAGCCACTTTTCCCGGGACACCACTGATGTTCTTCTGTGGTTCACCTCTCCACCTGTCAACATCACGGGGGGTGCCACTTACTCTACTGCTTTGAAAAAACTGCCTTGCTACAGCTTGGAGTACTTACACTGGAGAGCTACAAAGACAAAGGAAAGCAAGGTGATCCAGGTAGTGCAATGCAATGATGATAAGGCTATCATTGTCAAACTGAATGCAAATTTTGTTTTTGTATTGAGACAGTGTCCAGCAATTCTCTGTCCAACAAAGAGAAAGAATAGGTTCCAGAAATAATGACTTGGAGGAATGTAATAAAAAGTAGTTTGCATGAAATCAAGAAGAAAGACAAACATATGCATATGCGACAGCAGTTTAACAATACATGCATACCATAGTCCCTATAACAATTTTCACTTGCACACCCAACCAACTCAAATTCTGTAATGCTTGTTTTGACCTTCACCACCATTCTTCTGCGATCGCTCCTTTTCTTGCATCCCTTTCATCATACTTTTCTGTCTTCTCACATCCATCATCATCATCTTCCCAATTGGTGAGAGTTCCGACGACGATGCAGGAGAAGGTGTCATATCGCGCAGGGGTTTAAACGATGCTGCTGTTACCGCGGCACGCAAAAGCGAAGAGCGCGATGATGAATTGGATCGCACGGGAGTGAAAGGAATGTCAGGGGTGGCAACAAGCCCGAGGGTGTGATTATGCGAGTTTTCCTTATCGAACACCGCAGACATGAGCGATTTAGTGCTACCATGCCTTCTGCTCCTGCTCTCTTTTCCCAAAGGCATTGGATTGGAGATGTAACCATGGTAATGAGTTGTTTTCGAGTCCATGTAGGTCGAACTTAAAGAACCTGAGGAACTGCGAAGTTTCATCGGGCGAGAAGGTATAGGAGTGAAAGGGTCAGAAGAATTGGAAGAATTGGAACGCTCTACAAGTCCTTGTCGGTATTCCCGTTCTTTCGCGTTACTACGCGAGCGATGCCGGTGGAGGGAGCGAGGACCACGAGGCATTCTAGTTGTAGTTTGATCACTAGTATGCGCCAAAGGAGTGGGAGCGGTTACAATAACTTTGGTTGGAGCAATCAATATTACTTTGACCTCGCGCACATCCTCCTTCATAGGTCCACTTGGCTCACCAGTTGGCTGCTGTTGAGGAACACGTGAAGCCCGGCCTTCTTCAAATAGCATACGAGAAACAGGTCGTTGGGAGGAAGTATCCGGATAAGTATTTGAGTTTGGATGTCTAGAAAATTCGCTAGAAGAGGCGTCGCGGGAAGGAGTTACGATAGCGGGATTGTGATAGAACATAGTAGAATCTTCAGAAAATCTGTAAAGCGCAGTACTTTCAAATGAATCCTTGTCAGATGGCGAGATAAAAGTACTAGGCGGTTTGAACAAAAGCTTATCGAAAGTTTCCTCTGTAGTTCGAGACTTTCGCTTTTCCGTGAGGAATCCGAAGACCTCTGAAGCTCTACGAGGAGTCTTCGGATCTCGATCCAGGTTGTTGTGAGGGTTTTCGGTGATATAAGGGGAGTCAATGATTTGAGAAGATTCAGTGGTCGCACTGAGCTCTACTTCCATCGAAGATACGGCGGGATTATCGAGGAAGCTTGAGGTAGAACAAAGATCGTGATCGCTAATGAACGTGGAGTCGGAAGGAGCGTTATCGATTATTAGACTGTCAGAGAAACGAGAGTTAAGGTTGTCTGGGGTTTGAAGAATGAGGGAGGACACGGAAGAAGCGGCACTATTGGCCTCGCTACCAGAAGATCATGAATAATCAACCTCTCAAGTCAAGATTTCAAGCTCACCCAAGAAATCGTTCTGCCCAAGAAATATCGCCCTCCAACGAGCTACTAGTGTCATAACGGTGATGACCGTTCTCTGGCTCGCCAAGAAGCTCCCGCAGGGTAGATCCTGCTCGTTGCTTTTGGGGGCGCCCTTCCCGAGGCGGAGTATTTGAAAATGCTTCTTGTGGAAGGTGTCCATGCTCGTCGTACAGATCAAGCAGACTAGCAACGGAAGGATCTCTGCGCAAACCTTGGAGATGTGTAGAATCTTCTCCAGTCGTTTGCGCACGGCGGCGAGATTGGGGAGTCTTCGGCTCAGGGACAAGACCACGATTAGCGATCGGAACTTCTGTACTCGAATGGCGTTGCCGAGGATGGACTTTGACGGTGTAGGTCCCGCATCTTGCTAAGCTGGTACTCGGGAGGCTAGCATTTGACTGAGTAGGTGTGCTGATAGCACTATTAATCGGGTGAGCTATTGTTGGTCAGCATGGTGGAGAAGATGTTGTTGGAAGAGTCACTCACGAAGTGGAGGTAGCGTTGTGTAGTCGGTTTCAGAAACAACAGCGAAACGTGCGGAGGAAGATCGTAGTAATAAGTTTACGGCTATTTCATTATCCTCATCACTGTTCTGAGGCTGGTTTGTCTGAGCTCCCACTTCGTCCACCCAATCATTGCTACGAACGGCTTGAGTTTGTTTTCTCCTACTACTCTTTTTACTGCCAAGGGAGAGAATTCGTTTGAAGAAGCCAACCATGGCGTCCTGTGATTTGTCGTCGTGGTCGTTACAGTCGTCCGTTAGCAGGGGAGCGTTCGTGAAAAACAAATCAGAACCTAGGTTGCCCTCTTTGAAATTGAACATGATCACGGGACCGTGTGGTGTGCCGATTAACCGGCAGCTATGATCTTGTCCCTTATGCAACGTCTTGTCATACAGAACACAGGGAGCACTGCCCGGGACTTTTGCTTTCTTGAGAGAAATGTCCTCTCCCATCTAAAACTGGCCCTTCTCTTCTCTGTTCTATCGTCGTCTCTAATCCTTCATGCTCGACTTGTGCCAGATGCTAACGAAACAACGAATGACTCCAGTTTCAATATCCCTCTATCTGGCCTTCAATTCGTTGCCTCTTTGCTTGCAATAGCGGGTGGAATCTGGGAGTATTTCAATGGTTATCGAGATCTGTTGGCTATGAGGGCGTTTCTTGCAGGCACCAAGTATGTTTTCATTTCGTCCTCGCTGTATCTCACCTCATCATCGCTCTCAAAATAGGCCTCATATGGCGATCATGGTCGCAATAGTAGCTGTTGTACTTGTAGCATGCGTTATCCTACTATCTGATCAAGATCTTTGAATCCTCTGCATACGCTGCTATGATCGACTACCTATGAGACCGAATGATGTCTTTCTGTGCCCATAGCGGCGATACAATATATGTAAAATTGTTGCAGAATGGATGCGTATATATCCATGTATCTGTCATCTCAGTATTAAGAGTGTGAGTTTGAGTGCAGGACATGATTCGAGGGTGGTTCACACGGAAAATTTGAATCATCCAATCGCTAATGCGTAGTTTCAACAATTGACCCATTCCTTCCTTTCCTCTTGACCATCACTTTCATTTTTCTTTCCTTCCTCACGACCTTACGCTGTCATGAAAGTTACCCAAAAAATTGCACAATGCGAAAGAGAGAACAAAGTATGGTGGTCCTTCGAATACTTTCCTCCTAGAACAGCTCAAGTATGTAGACTTTCTTACATCCCATTAAAATTATTCGACGGTTTACTGGGATCAAGGGTCTCCAAAATTTGCTTGACCGTATAGAACGTATGCGAGGACTTGGTCCGGAGTTTATTGATATCACCTGGTACGGCCAGTCTTATATATCATAGCCTTGCGCCAACATAAGTTGTAGGAATGCTGGCGGACGAACCTCAGAACTCACTGCGGAAATGGTAAAGACGTGTCAGGGTCTTGTTGGAATAGAGACCTGCATGCATTTGACATGTACCAACATGCCGAAGGAGAAAGTCGATATTGCCCTCCGGGTGGGTCGTAACTTCCGTGGATCTTGACACTGCTAATCTGCATATCAGGAAGCGAAAGTCTCTGGATGTAGGAATGTCCTTGCACTGAGAGGAGATCCTCCTATGGGCAAAGAGGAATGGGAAGCAGTCGAGGGAGGTTTTGTGCATGGCATTGATCTCGTCCGACATATCCGCCGCGAATACGGAGAATACTTCGACATTGCCGTCGCCGGTTTTCCTCAGCATCAAGCCCTACCCCCAGGAGAAAGAGACCTTGAAATGAAGTACCTCAAGGAGAAAGTCGACGCTGGTGTAAATTTTATCTTTACACAGATGTTTTACGATGTCGATGTCTTCATCGATTGGGTCAATGCTGTTCGAGCGGCCGGAATCACCATCCCCATCGTTCCAGGAATTGCACCGATCCAGACTTGGAATGGATTTCAGAGGGCAACTAGTCTGGCTCAGACGATTATACCACAGACTTTTCGAGATGCATTGGAACCGCACAAGGCCAATGACGAAAAAGTGAGGGAGATTGGTACAAAACTTGTTGCGGACATGTGCCGCAAAATTTTAAACGCCAACTTGGGGATTCATGGCCTGCATTTCTATACGATGAACTTGGAGAAGGGTACAAGGATGTTGTTGGAAGAGCTCAACCTAGTACCCAGAGTAGAGACGATTAAACCCCTCCCTTGGAGACAGGTGGGTTGCATACTTCATTTCTACATCTTTGTAGTGGTTCTCATCCGACCTCGTACAGTCCCTAACACCTACACGACGCCAAGAGACCATCCGACCCATTTTCTGGGCAAACCGAACCAAGTCCTACATCTCCCGGACCGAAAACTGGGATGAATACCCTAATGGCCGTTTTGGTGATTCTCGTAGTCCAGCATACGGTGAACTAGATGGCTATGGGGTTTCCATAAAGCAATCTGTCTGTACCTTTCCGTCTGCGTCTTCCAGTTCCTATTGACTTCTTCAATTTATTCAGAGAGAAGATGCTCTCAAACTTTGGGGGCAACCATCGACTTTCGCCGAAATCGCCGACCTTTTCGCACAATTTTGTGTAGGCAAACTTAGCGCCCTTCCATGGTCAGACCAGAAGCCCTCCACAGAGACTTCGATCATTTCTGAGCAACTCGCTCGTATGAACACTCTTGGTTTCCTCACGATCAACTCCCAACCTGCCGTTAATGGTGCGAAAAGCAGCGATAAAGTCTTTGGGTGGGGTCCCCGCAACGGCTATGTGTACCAAAAGGTTCGTTCCGTTTTGTACATCGTGGTACTCCATGATTAGAGCGCAGAATGTGTTCGCTTATTTCTCCTGTGGCAGGCCTATCTCGAATTCTTCGTCAAACCCGCTCTGCTCACATTATTACTTTCACACATTGAACGAGACAGCAATATCACATACTATGTTATCAATAAGCGAGGAGACCTTCGCACTAACACTCATTCTGAGGGGCCTAACGCGGTAACTTGGGGTGTATTCCCAGGCAAAGAGATCGTACAACCAACAATTGTGGAGGCGGTTAGCTTCATGGCTTGGAAGGTTTGCATCTGCTATGATCACCCCTGAATTACGGTTGAATATCTCTTGCTCCAAAGGATGAAGCCTTTGAGCTTGGACAGCAATGGGCCCGCGTCTACGATCCAGACTCTCCTTCCGCAAAAATCATTTCCGAATTAATGGATTCGTGTTACCTCGTGAACGTTGTGCACAACGATTTCCACGATGCAGGTGCCATCTTCAAACCATTCTTCCAAGCCGGCGAGGAATACACCACCCATGCCAATGCTCCCAACGGACACTAGAAGGAGCCAGCATTCTGTAAACTTTGGAGGCTTCAACGGCCACTGACTACTTAACAAGGAGCGCTTGCTTGCTCTGAACGTGCAGTGCTTCAACTGTCACTGGACATCTATCTGACTCTGTATTATACTTTACTTGTTTTCGCTCATCTCTCCTCTTGTAGCATCTCGTCGGGTTCAACCCCCGCTGTTTTCATATTAACCCACTCACTCCCAATCGCATCTTATACTCATAGCCTTCATTTTGCATCAACTGCACTGTACACAACGCAATAGCCTCCAATAAAACCTTTTACAGTACTACAATACAAAAGAATAATAAAGATAGCTTTCAGAGTCTTATATTAGTTCGGAGAAGAAAAAGTCGGTGTTGGGCGGAGGTGGGCCCGCCGTTAACCCGCTAGGTATTTCCACCATCTCGCCTGAAAGGTCTGAAAGGACACATCCAGGAACAGCTAACTAGAAAGGCTAAAATCACTCACCTAACAGCTTAATTTTGAGACCAATCTCCGTCAACGCCTGAACGAATCCTGCCGTTTCTTTCGACGCGACATGGCCACCATCCTTTCTCAACATGTTCAGTCCATCCGTCCAGTCAGCCCAGCGTGATTGGTCTGGTGCTATTAAGTCCACGAGGGAGCCTTCTTCTTCGTGTATGCTGAGAAGAGAAAACGAAAGTGGGGAAGGGGCTAATGGAGTGGTGGGAGGAAGATCGTCGTGATCTCGAAGAACATTGGGAGGAGGGGCACAAGTACCCGTTGCGATCTCACTGACCGCGGCAATCTCTATCCTGTCGGGGAGGTCTTCGAGACCACTCCGAACAGGAAACTTCACTGCACTGTCTACATAATGTAAGTACTTCGTGCTATTATCCTGAAGAACACAGAGTAAGATTGTGGAAGTGATTTGTTATACCTCGCTTGATATGCTCACCAAGCGCACAAACCTGGAATAATGAAAGTTAGACGGTGAACATCGATATGTTGAGGTACACCCACCGCCATGGCTTACTTGGCCTTCGAGAATCCCGTGGTTGAGGAGCATTTCCTGGTAAGGCAATGACAAACCAAGCCCCCTGCAGTAGACATTGTATCCTCTGCTGGCGTACGAATTCATAAGATTCTTTGAATATTTTTGCGCGCAGATTGCTGGACGTTGTGTAAAGTTCAAGGATGAAGAAGAAATGAACTGTAGAAGTACCCACCGCACAGGTATTTTGCTTAACAGATCATCTTCTTGCTCAAGCTCCTTCATTTGTCTATCCCGTACTGCACGATATTCACATTCCAGAAAATCGTGCTCAACCTCATGCCATGCCCGTACGTTTTCGTTGCGAAGAGCAACCTTGACCCTATTAAGAGGGTCAATCAAGAAACACTGATCAACTTACAAATTTGACTTACTGACTACGAACCAAAGCTACTACGCGGATAAAATCTCCAGTAGCTGCCCCGCTCTCACTCCACATCCTGATAAAAAAATTCGTGGCTAATGCATGAACTTTGTAAAAATCTAGAAAAAGAGGCTGAAATGTAGTCGAAGTCGAATCTAGACAGATATGATGAGCCTCAAAGTCAACGTTGCATTGAACAAGCATCATACAACCAGGGGCAAAGATCGCCCAGTGTTCTGACAGCAATTCCACAACTTCGTTCGACGCCTTGGCAATCGGACATCGTCGCTCGGCAGGACGGCTAAGTTGTTCCAACACAACCTGTAGTCGCATAAACACAACTTTGAATATACCGCAGGCAAGAAATTATCACCTTCGAAAAGTCAGGATCTCGCTCGACGAACCGTTTCTGGTTCGACAGGGTTGGTAATCGAGAATCATCCAATATCAAGGACGTACCAGACACTCTAAGCCTAAGACCCCAACATCATTAAATTCCGATTCAACATCTTCAGTGTCAAAACCAAGTTTACGCCATTTGAGTTGCTGCCCTTTTTCATCGCTTTCCTCTATCAGCTTGCTATAATCCCATATATAGTTGAGATCTGCTACATGTGAAAGTTGAGCATCGAGATCGACAAGTGTGCTCTTCTTGCGATATGTCACCCTCAACATGTTAGCTTGAAAATCGAGGATACAGGAGGTGAGCTCTTCCACAGTATGTTGAGACATGAGCCGCTAACATGATGGTTGAGCAAGTTTGGGCGGAACGAAAAACCGACGGACCACAACAGCTTTCCGCAAGCTAAACCTTTCCATTTCTGCTATAAACTCTTCCCATCTTGCATCGCTTGCATGAGATAGCAGCGAGTTTATCAACATCATGCTGAATGAGAGGGTCGGACGGAGGAAACGGGTTAAAAATGGACCATATACCTATATTGCGCCATAGCCGTGTCGGCACTTCCTAGACGATTAACGATAGTTTCCAATAAACTCTTCTCTTTTCTCATTTGTTCAAAGACCATAGTGAAGCCATAGCGGTATATCGATCCAGGGACTATAGCAGGTCCATTCTTGCTAGTGCCGGCTTGAGGTCCTGGAGCATTAGAAGGATCGGCTTCAACGAGCTTCTTCAATATTGCAGTAGCTGGCCGACAAACATTGATGAGTGAGTGAGGGGATGATAACACCTGGACAACTCTGAAGATAAAAGCCTCATCGAACGACGCCCATCCGTGGTCTAGTTCCATTAAGTTTTGCATAGCTGTAAGGGCGTACTATGAAGTTTCAAAAATGGCTAGGGCAACGCATAAGCCTAAAATATGGGGTATACTGACTGCTAAGGTATTGCCAAGGGATGTGAAGATGATGTCCACAAGCTGTGTAACACCATCGTAATTGATGAACTCTGAAGCAAATTCATTTTCCTAAAAAGACTCAGAAACCATTTAATAGCCAATGACATGAAATTCACTCACTCTGATATATCTCTGGAGTGTATATAGGGTCAATCTCATTGTTTTCTGATCCCGTACTTGAAGTTTTTCTGCAATCTCCCTCCCCTCTTTGTTAGGTGAATTGACAAGTCTGTGCATGGAATGAGAGATCGAGTTTTCAGTGTTGTCTAGCAACTTACTTTAGGTCTAGTCTAGCTTTAATTTTCTTCCTCAGATTGTCGTTGGTTACTAATTCATGATTTTCATCCCTCAATGCGTAATCCGAGGGCATTCCCTTGATTTTCAGATTGACGCAAAGCTGCCTCACTACGTCGGCCACTGTCAAAGTGGGATCAATTCGGGCGCGTACGGTGATGCCTTCACCGGTGGTAACATTGTTGGTCGGAACCAAGCCGGATTTCGCTTGAGACCCGTTAGTTGGAGGTGTGGATGATAAAGGACTCCGAGGAGGAAGAGAATTATGATTTGACATTATGGTAGCAAAGTCTAGAGCCCCGAATAAATGATACGAACTGAAGTAGATTGGTCAATAACAATACAGGTTATGAAGGTGAAGATTCAGTAGAAGCGAAGATCACGTCCTGGGCAAAACCACAAAAGTTGAACCTCTGACTGACGTGCAAATAGAATTCGTATTCATCACAAGAATAAATTTCATAAGAAACCCACCTAGAATTAGTCGCTTCAAATTCTACCTGGATGACTAGAGAAATGTTAGCACAGTGCATCAAGTATTGAATGAGTCCATAAGGAGAGGCTGCGACTGACAAATATCAAGTGTTGGGCAGGTGCTGTGCAGACACTGAGACACTGCGAAGGAGGCAAGTTGAAGGAGCGAAACCAAGATTCATCTTCCACGTGTACTCCGTTCAAGCTGCCTGCCGTCCTATGCTAGTCCAAGAGGCAAAAAAATCCGCGGGAACTTTTCCACGGTAGCCCGACTTTTTCTTATCAGCGCGACTTATTCTTGGTGCGCCCGACTTATTCTTGTCAGCGCAAATTCTTTTTGTTCAGTAGAAAAGAACAGCCTGCCACAGGAAATATAATTTGGATTCCAAGACACTGATTTAAAGTAGCAGAAAACCTGATTTTGTAGCAGAGAACTTGTTCATGTTACCGAAAAAACCATCCTCTGCAGAAAACATTTATAGCCTCTAACAAACTTCTAATAGGTATAACACTATGATATATGGTTTTCATAGCTATTGTATTGTCAGAGTATCCTCTGCTAAGTGTTAAGATCCTGTATACTGGTAAGCTGTGCCAAGGGCTGATTGGTATCTAAGTGCAGATTGTCAAATGGGACAGTAGTGAAGTTATTAACAACACTGCCATTACGCCATTAGTCCCTGGAGAGTAGAGTAGAGGAGTAGTGACATGGGTAGCAGCCAAGCCGAGGACAGTGGTACTGCCAACAACGAGGAGCATGTCATGAAGTACGTAGCCCCTATCATTTTCCTTTTCTCACCATCTCTATGCCCTTATTTGTACGATACATCACTCCATCACTTTCATGTCCCACCATTGTCAAACCCTCATCAATTACTGATCCACCTGACCCCCTTCATCGATTACTGATCCCTCAGTTACCCTTCTCCTTCTCCCGGCTTCCGTCACTTTCTTTATTCCCGAACTGTACAGTATTACATCGTCATTTCTCGCAGATCAGATTGTGTATATAAAGCCAGCCCCCCCCACTACCTGGTCCCTTATCTTGACCTCTCTGTTATTATCTTGGGACCAGGTATGTGCCTACTTACTAGTACTTACAACTACGATACTAATATGACTCTGTCATTATCTTGGGACCAGCTTGGGACCAGTTACTCTGCTTCTACCGTCTGCTCAGTCGCTCCGCTCTGCCGTTTGCCCCGTTGCTCCGCACCGCTGCCCTGCTTAGTCACTCCGTCGCTGACGCTTTGTGACATTAGGTCAAGATCCATTACTGCACTGACAGCCTACCAATAAGGTTGTCCTTGCAGGGTCCGCAGACACCACGTCTTCCTCAGTCCCGCCCGATTCTGAAACACCCGCTGCCAGAGTAGACTGCTCCACGCTCCTACATGCACTTGACCCCAGAGACCTAGCCCACGTCCACAATATCAATGATAGTTGGTATGACTGCCAGTCTCAACCTTGCCCCAACACCCTTCCCAACTCAATCCAAGAGCCACTTACTGTGAATGATATAACTTTCCTGCCAATTCCCCGTGACCAATTACCATCACCTGCTCCTATCATGTCGGCCCCTGCCCAGACCACCTCTGCAGATGAGCTCATGACTCAGCTCATTAAACAAGTAGCCAACCTTGGGAACACTTGTCTTCCAAATCAATCATGAACAAACCCGAGGTATTCAAGGGTAAAGACAGCTCTGAAGCTCGTCGATTCAGAGCTCAATTCCAGAACTGGGCATCAGAACAACCTGATCTCGCCAACAGTCAGGTGAAGCTTATCAAGTCCACTTTGGGATTCTTCACAGAAGGTGCCGGAGACTGGGCAACCCCCCACTTGCTACATTTCAATGCGGAGAACCCCCCTTTTGAAGGCAGTTGGGCGAAGTTTCTCGTAGATTTTGGTCAGCGATTTGAATTGATAGACCCAGGTATGGAAGCCTGTAATGCAATTCAAGCTCTCAAGCAGGGTAAAGGACAGATGGTAGCGGAGTTTGCTCAGAAATTTCAGGACATTGGAAGTCGGACTGAGATGTCTGACATCGACCTATGAGAACGCTTCTATGCTGCCCTACATCCGGAGATATGACAGAATCTGATTACAGTAAATATCGGTCAAGGAATCGCTCGTACCCTAAAGGAGGCCATCACAAGAGCAGTATCAGTGGATGTCTACTTGCATGACCCCACCTTGACTGGCCGAAACCTCGGACCTACACGCTCCCACACAGCCACTGTTGAACCCCATGCCATGGATATTGATGCCACCCACACTAGTAATGGGAATATGAGGGAGGCTTTCCTGGCCCGCATGCGGGGACGATGCTTTGGCTGCAGTGCCCAAGGTCATGTTAAGCAAAACTGCCCACACAAAGAAACCACTTGCCGTTACTGTGGATGCCAAGGACATTTGAAAGCCATTTGCCAGAACAAGTTCATGGGACTTGGACGGGATTGAGGCCGACGCCAGCAGCCCCGCTGTCAACAGATATCAGCTACGGGATCCGCGCCTTTCTCCCTGTTCCCAAACAAATCTGTCCAGATTGCTGCCTCGACCACACCATCTGCTCTCGCTGCCGTACCTACTACTCCGAGCCCCCCTGTTCAGGACTTCTTCAACCAAATTGATGAAATCAGAGAGCTATTAGACCGTGCTACTGCCATGTCTCCTCCGTCCTCTGGGTTTCAGCAGGGTTTTTAAAGAGGGTACCCGCTTCGGCTGCACCGCGAGTACCCCATACTCAGTTTACTATGTTAACTACCTCTTCGTATGACTCGCTTCCATCATGTACAATATTGTTGATCTGGGAATTAAATTCCAGTTCCCCACATTTCCGAATTCATGCAAGACTAAGAGGAAGAAACCATAGTATAACAACTGCAGCCATGGCAGACTGTGGAGCTACTGCCCTGTTTCTAAACTGAGACTTTGCCACCCAAAACCATGCAAGATGTGCGCCCCTCCATAAACCAATCGACGTGTTCAATATTGACGGCACCCCTAATCGAGCTGGAAGGATCACCCACTTTGCACGCCTAGCACTCACAGTAGATCATCAGAAGCAATGGATGGACTTTCTGATCACCCACCTAGGAGGAGAGGATATTATCCTGGGACTCCCCTGGTTACGGAAGGTAAATCCCGAGATTGACTGGGAGAAAGGACGGCTTTCAGTAAAACCCCCTCGGGTAACTCTGGAGGAAGTAGAAGACGAGCAGACTTTGCATCCTCACCTAGTGGCAGCTAATGCTGACAGCCCAATCCAAGAACCCTCGAGCCCAGAACCTCAACCCAAACCCGGTCACGCTGAGATATTACCTGAAAAAGGCCTGGAAGAGAGTGAATCCATGGAAGAACCTCCAATACATCGAATCTGAGCCAACCACAAAACTTGTCAAGCATGGG
>MU795582.1:0-16793 GCA_027886305.1 Lentinula aff. lateritia
AATGATGTAATACTGTACAGTTGAGAATAAAGAAGGTGGCGGAAGCCGGTAGAAGGAGAAGGGTAACAGATGGATCAGTAATCGATGAAGGGGGTTTGACAATGGTGGGACGTGAAACTGATGGAGTGATGTATCGTACAAATAAGGGCGTAGAGATGGTGAGAAAAGGAAAATGATAGGGGCTACATACTTCATGACATGTAGCTCCTTTACAAGGGCTTTGAAGGAGGACATCCATGCCAGCAGCGAGTCGAGATCCGGATCGAGAATGTCAGGGACAAACCATTCTTTGGCTGACCCACTGAGATAGGAAAGAGTATAATTCACCTTCCGTTGGTTGGTGAAATACTTTGGAGGGTCATTGAAGACCAGGGCAAGATTGACAAAGAATGTCTTGAGCTTTCGGGGGTCCGAACCGTCGAATACCTCCGGCTCTTTGACCTTACTCTTGGATTCAGAGTTGTCCAAGGGTCGGTTTAGCGCGGCAAGAACAGTACCGAGGTTTTCAATGGAACCCTTGAAGCCAGAGAGGAGTTCCAACATAGCACGTTGCTCCTTGGGGATGTCAGGAGAATTTGGAGAACGGGGTCCACCAGGACCACTGGGGTCATCCGGCTCACCACACAGTAAACCGCCGGAGTCATCATCCAGGTCTTGGTTCTCAGAGTTGTCGACACCCGAATCGGCTGGGTCAATTGGAGGGTCTTGATCATTGTGATCACCAGCGTCCAAATTGAAATGAGGAGGTGGGTCACGAGGAGAGTTTGAAGTAGCACGACGTTGGGGTTGTTTACCCGTATGGCGAGCTATAGCCTGAAGGATGGGGGAATCTTGTCGAGAGATAGATCGGCCCCGAGTCGGGGCGACCATGGGGGGTTGTCCACGACAAGGGGTCAGAACCTGAACAGGTTGTCCATCACCTGTGTATAAGGTACTATACTCGAACTGTTGATCCTCCTCTATGTCTTCAGGAAGAGTTGACGTAGTTGGAACCGTAGCTGGACCGAAACCGTGATTACGGCGATGTGGTTGACCGATAGTCGAAATAGATTCGGAGAAAGGTGTCAAGTCCATGCCTCGGGGCCCCATTCCGCCGCTCGGTATTCCGAAGATCTACCTTTTATTGTAATCTCATTCTTATTGTTCTTTCTCGCTACACATACCCTTTCATTCTAGTCTCTCCTTATTGTCTTTTACTCTACCCTGCAGGTACTACACGTATAGCTCCTAGTAGTTAGTCTGGCGCTCCGCACCGATGCGCCGATCCGTAGATATAAATACTGCCTGTACGCTACTGTAGTTCCTCAGTTTAATTATCGACTTAGATCGACTTAGATTCCCTTTCCAACTTAGTCCATCTCTTAAGTCTTCAGGCTCACTACCTTGAAGCACTCTCTACTATAACCTTAGGACTTACAAGTTCTCTGGTTTGCTCCTCGTCACCGGCGATACCGCCGCTCCGACTTGGCTGCTCCTAGCTTCCCTCCTCACTACTCTTGATCTCCGGGGACTAACGGCGTAACGGTGGTGTTGTTAATAACTTCACTACTGTCCCACTCGACCCTCCGCTCTTAGACACCTTGTGGCCGCTGGCATGGTTACACGGTGTACATGATCTTAACAAAAGGGGCAAATGATTGGGCTGTAGTGAAGAAAGTGTTTTCTTTGGTGTTAGCTCTAGATTGAGCTCGGGTTTTTGGAGGCATAAAAATGATATGTCAGTACGACGTTAACGGATTGAGTTTAATTATACTGTTAAGATCATGCACACCGGGTAACCGTGCCAAGGGCTACAAGGCGTCTAAGTGCGGAGGGTCGAATGGGACAGTAGTGAAGTTATTAACAACACCGCCGTTACGCCGTTAGTCCCCAGAGATCGAGACAGAGGAGAGGTGAGCTAGAAGCAGCCAGGTAGGAGTGGCGGTAACGCCGACGACGGGGAGCGAACCAAAAGACTTATAAGTCCTAAGGTCAGAGTGGGAAGTACTTCACGGCAACAAGCCAGAAGACTTATAGACAAGAGAGGATGAACTCAGTTCAAGAGAAGATCTAAGTTGATCTAAGTTGATAATTAAACTGAGGAACTACAGTAGCGTACAGGCAGTATTTATATCTACAGATTGGCGCATTGGTACGAAGCGCCAGACTAACTACTAGGAGCTATACGTGTAGTACCTGCAGGGTAAGGTAAAAGACAATAAGGAGAGACTAGAAGGAATGGGTATGTGTAGTGAGAAAGAACAATAAAGAGAAGATTACAATAAAGGGTGGATCTTGGGATACCGAGCGGCGGAGCGAGGCGCCGAGGCATGGGCTTGACACGTTGTTGTCCGCTACCAGTGATCTATACAAGGAAGAGACAGAAAAGCATTTTATGACCTTAGAATTCAGCTAAACCAAAGAATCAAGCCATTTTGAGTGACCCATGATTGTGTAGCTACTTGGCTCCGGGGCTGTTCGAAGTTCGGACATTTTGAAGCCTCCGGGCTCCAAACCGGTTCGGACATTTCACCCAAAATTTGAGATTTTTCCAAACGACTTTTAGGTGAATTATCCAGGGTCCTCTGATATTTCGTTTGTTTCCCGTCGGATCATTATGTCATTTATCGTAAGATAAAGTTAATCTTTCCCGCTAGATAAAAACTAGGTTGTGCGCTTGTAAAATTTTGGATTTTTCCTTCGCAAATCACAAATTAAGTGCCTAGTTCCTAAGTGGCACAAAAGAATTTATCGGAATATGACCGAGTTGCATTTATCTAAGAAGATATCCCCTCTGTATGATCTGGAGAAGATACCAGAGCAATACTTGAATACAGGAATACATCTAGTGCTGTTTACATAGATACTTAATTTTTGGCGCTTAATTTTCTTATGATTCGCGAAGGAAAAATCCAAAATTTTACAAGCGCACAACCTGGTTTTTATCTAGCGGGAAAGATTAACTTTATCTTACGATAAATGACATAATGATCCGACGGGAAACAAACGAAATCAGGTGGGAAATTTGATCATTTTTTCCCGTAAAAGGGAATTAATTGCCTAGGAGAAATCGGCAATTGCTCCCCCAAATTTCCCTTTATATTTCTCGGCCGGGAAAAGTTGGCCCATCAGGTGTGTGTGATCCTTAACTATATGAGTCGGAATTTACATTGGTATTCGAATTGAGTCGACATCCTTGAACTATCGCCAGCTATCACCACCCGTTCGACATTTACCATCTGAACCAGATGCCTTGGAGGATATGACGTGAGCGGGATGTCAGTTGGACCTATGCTATAATAACCTGCATTCAATATGGTACATAAGTACCTGCACGCCCATGTGACTGCAGTTGCCGTCAGTTTTATACTGACATGGGTATCCTCCTCAAAGCAGCATTTCGGATAGCGAGGACAGAATATACAATGAGGAACTGGAGTTTCATTGAAAGGATTGGAATTTGGTGTCGGAGCTGGTCGGAGGCATCATGGCCGGAGCGCTGCTCAAAGATCGTAGCTTCCTTGCTCACTTCCTGAAACACCTGCACGCTATTTCTGAGATGCTCCTCATGATTTTCAAGGCACGTAATCCAGGAATAGCCTGGCTATGTAGCCATCTTGTACAATGTAATTCACGAAATAACGCAGGAACATGGATCGAACAGAAGCCACGTGGGTTTTGCTCATCACTTTATCTTCATCCATTGCATAGCATTAGCTGGTGAAAATCATCAACCTCGATGAAAGTTCTTGCAGACGATGTTTGACCGAAGGTGTGTGAGGTAATAGCGAGAGACTCAGAGACAATATGTATCAGATGGCGCTGGCGCAGATACCTTTTTGCACGAGAATATATCTTGGAAGTTTGGAACTGGGAAAGGGCCTCATGCCGAGGCACTGACCTTGCCTGGATTCCCTGATTTGCCTTTGTTTCACAATAGTAGATAGATAGATAGATAGATACACGACTCCGTCTAAGACGGGGTCCCGCAAGGGAACAGCCGGGCCCAGCCATCGTAGTGTATCAGGATAATGTTGGAAAATTTGTTATGATATGTGCTGCATGGTATTGAACTCTAGAGTACAAAAACTTGTGTAGAAAACAGGGCAGAGCAAATTTTTGTACTTGCAAGTACTACATTTTTTCAGATAGCATTGCAATAAAGTGGTTGGATTGAGTAGCCAATACTTAGGACAGTGAGATGAAGTCAAAGCAATCGAGGGGGACAAGCCGGGCCGAGAAGGAAACTGTGTTATGGCATATTTGCGATATGGAACGAAACCTGCATCAATTATCACAGTCCGAGAAACCTAGCCAAGCAAGGTGACCTTTCCGATAACCTTCCTTAACCTCCTCCTGGACCGACCTCTACCGCATGAAATTTTCTTCGAAATTCCTCCGGCCCTATCTCACCGAAAGCGCTATTCTAAATGCGATAACCTGGACGATAATCTTGGCAACTTGGCAAGATTGGCGTGTCCAGGTTTTGCTCGAACCGGCTGAGACAAATTTTGGTTATACTGGTGGATATGAGGAAGCAATATATCACGGCCAAGTCTAGATAAAACTCAAACCTCCGCTGCGGGTACTTGTTTAGAGTATGTCAATCGAAGAAGGGAGGATACTGTCTACA
This sequence comes from Lentinula aff. lateritia, assembly GCA_027886305.1. Classification (NCBI taxonomy): domain Eukaryota; kingdom Fungi; phylum Basidiomycota; class Agaricomycetes; order Agaricales; family Omphalotaceae; genus Lentinula; species Lentinula aff. lateritia. Next base: position 4,613 of record MU795582.1, read on the forward strand.
AGAACCAAAGTGAATGGATGTTGTTATAGTGTCGACTTGGAGATGTAGAGCTCGCTCAGCACCCAGCGCCCAGAGTACCCCGAGTTACCGATTCATTTATCAGATTTGCCTTACCTCAAGGAGCAATTGCCAATACCGATAAAAAGGCCGAGTCTTTTTTAGATCGGAAAAATCTAGCTCAACCTTCTCCCCATCTTACGAAGGCAATAAGACCATGATGTCGCTGAGCAGCTGGACCCCCACGGACATCCTTATACATGATCTTCAACTACAGAAGCATCCTGAAGGCGGTGAGCACAAACTGATTCAAAGATGTTGCATTATCCTTACTTTGTTTCTTTCTGCTATGTCAGGGTACTTCGCAGAAACCGATCGTCAGGTTACCCAAGTGCTATCACCATTTTCCAGTGAGTAAATGTGGTCGCCCGTGTATAATTTGCTGAAACATACACAGGGAACGAACCTCGTTCTCTGGGAACCTCAATATACTATCTACTCACCAAAGATAGTCCAAGCGGCGTCATTCATATGAATAAGTCTGTCGTAAGTCAGCCATGGTCAATCGACCAATCGATACCAAATACCCTAATCTCTTTCGCTACGTTTCCATAGACCTACCACATCCTACACCAAGGTCGTGCAGAATATACACTGATATACCCCACCAACCCGCCCACAATTGAGAAACATATCATTGGGACCAACGTCAAAGCTGGTGAAAGTCGCCAGCTTCTCGTTGGCACCGGGGTGTGGAAAATGTCTCGTCTTTTACCGGAGGATATGGATCATGGCTGCTTGATAACTGAAGTCGTTGTCCCAGGTTTCCACTGGGAGGATCACCAGTTTCTGACAACAGAGGGACTTCATGAATTGTTCCGAAATGCGAAAGGGGAAGAGAAGGAGACAATGATGAAACAGTTCGAGAAGCATGTAAAGGGTAGAGGAGCATAAATTTTGTTAATTCTCTCATCCTTCAGATATATCCTTACTTTACAAAAGTCACTAGGTCGATTCATAACCATCTCCTGTCTTTCCCTACGCCCTTCACATCGTCGGTGCAGTACGGCCGTTCACTAATACTCATAGACCATGGACAGTACATCATTAGGATGATAATGTCAGAAGGCTTTGTATTGAGAAAACAGATAATCAAGGAAGGTATTTCTCATAGAAAGTCCAGTTATAACGAAAGGTAAACGAATTGTAGTCAGTAATTTATGCAAAGGCTCGAAGTCCTTCATGATTGTACATATGGCTTGACCCAGAGAGGAAGTTGACTTCCCTTCTCGGGTTCACTCTTCAAGTGAGTGCGTCGCACGATGCCTGTCTTTCCGACAATATCCTCTGGGGATACCGCAAGTTCGAACTCAAAGGCTCGGATAAGTACAAATAGCAGGGCTTTCATTCTGTCCAAAAGATTCTGAGTGAAAATTTGAATTGGAAGCTAAATCCAACGCACTCGACCAGAGAAAATCGATAACCAATACAGGCGTGAGCTCCTCCTAAGAAGGACAGCATGTTGCCCCAAACTCCAGGGATCGATGAAACAGTGCTCGGAACCCCACCAGGTGTCAACCACCGTTCAGGTCTAAGGTTCAAACAGTATATTGGAGGAGATCTGATTGAGAGTTATATGACCACTCACTTGAAATCCCTAGCATCCTCTCCCCATAATGCCTTGGATCTGTTCACGGCCAAAACGGGAATGGTGAAGGAATCGCCTTTACGGACTCTATGCAATGAAACAGGTCAGCTATTCAAACATAGCGCATGACAAGCTGCCCACCGAATATCACTATGCACTTCACCGTTCTTATCGGTGAATGGCACACCCAGCGGTATAACGTCGTCCTTCATTGCAACTCTCAAAGTACCGGTGACAGGTGAGTAAACACGCAAAGTCTCCCGAACTACAGCATCGAGATACGGTAGCGAGTTGAGAATATCCATGGTTGGGCTTTCAGTCGAGACTTGTATGAGCTCTTCACGCAATTTACGTTGGACCTCCTTGTTTTGGGTCAAAGCATATAGTGCCCATGTTACAGCCGTCGATGTCGTCTGAGTAAGTTCAGTTAATGAAACGTACACATACATAGAGATAGGACAAATCATTTACCTCATGACCTGCGACTAGAAATGTCGGAACCTCTGGAAAGCTTTCGTGAACGACTGGCGTCGATTACAATATCGAGCACATACGAGCAATGACGTCCTCGTCGCTCATTCTCTGATGTTCAGGAATATCCTTGCTCATGTTAGACCGGACCAACAACGATAATAAATCTCTTGCACGCCAACCATCTCCTTTTTCTCCTGTTGCAGCGAGGTGTTGTTTGCTTTGCCGGAGAAGATCTCGGCCGATACGCTCCATAGTTACCTGGGCTTCTTGCTTGACAGAGTCCGAGGTCGACGGCTAACAAGGTACTCAGTATCTAATTATTCTATGATTTCAGGCCACTCACAACTACCCGTAGCAAAGGAAAAAGGCCTTGTAAAACATTCCAGAACGTGAAGCGAGAGGAAATTCCGAAGATGATAGAAAACGCTTTGCTTAACTCATCGGGTTCTGTAGAATTGAGGGCATTAAATCGATAATTGAAACCTGTAGATCACGACATGAGTAACTGTGGAGTATATATGCAAAGAGCCCGTGATACCTGCTCGACCTATCACGTCCAATGTCATTCTACTAAGCCATGATTGAACCTCAACACGGACGGGCTTATTGTCGGCCCCCATTTGAGATGACCATATATCCCTCAGCTATGGTACCATTAGGAACGGGTCTCCAAGGAACGAAGGTTTAAAGTTTACACACATGTAGTGATTCATCGACGAATATCTCAGTCAATTCACGTATTTGAGCACCACCGAAAGCAGGGTTCTGTGATGCACGAATCATGTATCTTGGAATGGACTGTGTTCGGGCGAAGGAACTGACCATGACTTTACGCTGCCGCCTGTGTTCGTCTTCTTCCTGAACGAGTATACCTAGCGGGTAACGGTAACCATTTCGTTTCCAACGTGTAATCACAATAAGGATGTCCTACCTGAGCCCACGATGTTTCTTAAACTCCACTTCCGCAAGGCTTCAGGCTTTTGATAGTCATAACCGCTCATAAGGATGTGGTTCAAAGCTTTGGTATCCACTGTATACAGACGTTTTGCCTGTAAGGTCTGGGTGTCACTAACACTAAAGGACATCTAATCTGTCACTTACGAGGAACCACTTGTAAGCCAAGGTCGTTCCATATTCTTCAACCCATTTCTCTTGTGTGACAGAGGTTTCCTTTTCATCCGTGTTCACGGTGGATCAGCAATCCATCGTCCAAGATCTGGGATGGCCACTCACAGCATCTTGAATCTCCTTCGAATTTCCATAAATCCAACTGGAGTTCGGTGGACCAGGCAGGGCGTTCAAAGGAGACGTCGCTTCCCTATAGAAGTATTGGGCCAACAAGAACAGTCCATAAGCCCCTAGAGTTCCGAAAATCGAGGCGAAAATTTGAAGGAAGGGATGCATCAATCAAGCTTTAGAGTAATCAGGTTTGAGTTAAATAAGAGCCAAAGTAAGGCGAGTTTGACAGATGAGTTGAACTGCAGAGCGGGACAGTGTTTATAGTCGATGTCAAGTCAGCATTGTGTACGTGGTCGGCCCCAGACTTGAACTGCGCCGAAGCCGATCGTGTCTAAAGTATTCAAAAAGCACGGCAGAACCCAGGAGGCTGCACCAAAAGCGTGATAATTCCGACGGGATTTCCGGTTTAAGCACTTGCCGGAACGTCATGCTCGGGTTCGAGTCTCAAAAGGTCCCAAACGACGTATGTTGTCAGTAGAGAATAGAATTAAACAATCTTGGTTGTAATCCAGTTGAGGACGATCCGAATGATGTATCATATAATACAGAAATACAAAATTCACAATACGTGCTGACTGTACTTGAAAAACTTATCAGCATTTTACACGAGCAAACAATGTAATTACGACGAACGCAAGCTATTTTGATCTTCCACCCGTCGCCTTATCTATCGCAAACATGAAGGCGGCAAGCGTATCGACCTCCTCTCTACCATTTATAGGTGCCATTTCTCGAAAGTGTTTTTCTGCCATTCCGGCGAGCACTAGGTGCAAGTCGTGCACGTCTGCGAGTATTGGGGTACGTTGGAAAAAGTTGTCTTCATCTGAAAGCCGGGAGCTCCGCCTTCGTGATTGTTCCCTGGGATGAAGGTCGCGTCGGGGCCGATTCGCAGGTGTTGTCACAGGAATTGGGGATGGTGCTCGAGAGGGTTGCTGGAGATTTAAGCTCAGAGAGTATGGTGGTGGGGGCTCGTCGACAGTGTTTGGTAAAGGCCGAATGACAGGTATGAGGTCAAACGTTGATAAATAGCGGTGGACAAAAGGTGAAGGCATTTTGGCAAAATCCACCTATAACGAATTGATACGCGTGTTCAGTACGTTGCTGGACGCGAATAGGAAGGAAGCGTACCAATGATATCTTATTTTCACTATCAGAAAGTTTGCTCTGTACAACATGGATTGGTTCAACTTTTTTCCTCTTTGCTCTCGAGGAGTCTCCTTCAGCTCTGTCTGCAGCCTGTCTCTTGACGCCAGCTGTATTGGGTGCTGCTGGGCCAATATAAGGGGCATCTTCGTTGACCTTCTTCCGATTCTGATTTCTCGAGCGACTAGAGGCTGACTGTGCTGTGCCAGACATGGTGGTACACGGCAGATGAGATACTAAGGCCTGCCTGACTGAGGTCTTTGAGATCAATTTGATAAGCGCTCATGACCAAATTGGGGCTTCATTCAATTGCCGGCCGGAATCGAGTCAATGTTTTCAACTCGCGGCCGCGGACCTCAGTTGGACCATAGTATTCACGAACACATCGGTCCTTTATCCTTACCCTTTAAAAGTCCAATCTTACTTCTCACTCTCTCCCAATAATGTCTACATACGGACACCTTTTCCGCGTTACAACTTTCGGCGAAAGTCATTGTGCTTCAGTAGGTGCGATCATAGATGGATGTCCACCAGTCAGTATCTCTTTCGATCTTCTCATATCACTCAAATAACCCAACAACACAGGGCCTAACACTTTCGCCTGGAGATATTCAAATCCAACTTGACAGAAGAAGACCTGGGCAGAGTGACCTGACGACTCCAGTTAGTGGAACACGCAACGCGTCTATCTTATTCTTTTACTCATGGGTCGATTCAGAGGAATGAGAAAGATCGCGTGTACCTTCAGAGTGGACTAGAACTTGGTGTCACCCTCGGAACACCCATAGCGCTCCTTGTCAAAAACGAAGATCAACGTCCACATGATTATTCCGAGACGGATTCGTACCCGCGGCCGAGCCATGCAGATTATACCTATCTAGAGAAGTACGGCGTGAAGGCGAGCAGTGGTGGAGGCCGGAGCAGTGCTCGAGAAACCATTGGTATACTTAATTGCTGCATATACAAAGCATCATCTAAATCCAATCTATCGTCCCAGGTCGAGTCGCAGCCGGAGCTATCGCAGAAAAATACCTCAAGACTGCATTTGGCATCGAAGTAATCGCATTCGTATCCTCTGTAGGCAAAATCAACATCCCTTCCAGCGTTCCTTCTTCATTACCCTCCAACGAGGATGACGATGAGGTCGAAGACGCACTCAGTGAAGAATTCCGAAACTTGCTCGCGACTGTTACCAGAGAACAAGTCGACCAACACCCTACTCGATGTCCACATCTAGAGACTGCGGAACGAATGACCAAGGTACGCTTGATACAGACCTGTTTGCCTTTCTGACAATATTTCTCTTGCAGCGGATCATCCGTGCTAAAGATACCTCAGATTCCATTGGTGGCATCGTTACCTGTGTCATCCGCAACGTCCCTTCTGGTCTAGGTGAACCCTGCTTTGACAAATTTGAAGCAACCCTCGCACATGCGATGCTATCTATCCCTGCCACCAAGGCCTTTGAGATCGGCTCTGGTTTCCGTGGCACACAGGTTCCAGGAAGCAAACACAACGATGCGTTCGTGAGACGTGAAGATGGCAGACTTGGGACCAAAACCAATTGGAGTGGAGGTGTTCAAGGTGGTATCACTAACGGAGAGGATATCTACTTCCGGTACGCGTTGCTTCCTCGTGCTCGCGACCTTACTATCCATCTCCTTACTGTGGAATTCCCGTAGTCTTGGCTTCAAATCCCCTGCCACGATCTCCCAAGCTCAAGACACAGCTCAATATGATGGCACACCTGGATCCCTTGCAGCCCGAGGCCGCCACGATCCCTGTGTCGTGCCTCGAGCAGTGCCTATCGTTGAGGCGATGGCTAGTCTAGTCGTAATGGATCAATTACTGATTCAGAATGCCCGAAAAACTGCCGCTTCATTGCTTCCACCCATCACAACTCTGCCTCCCACTATGGTCATGCCCGGTGCCAAAGGCCCTGCGTAGTAGTAGCAAGCAATATCCATTGTGATAAACGTGATCGTCATAACGGATTTTTGGGTTATATCTGACTTATTCATGCAGAAATCACATGCTGAGTTGCTTTATTCGTGCAGATATACATACGTGTACAGACAATGACCTACAATGTTCTGAGCACACACCGAGTCAGAGTTTGGCCCAATGTGATGTTGCTCTTCAATGTAATTTCCATTGATCCATCCATTGAACGCCGTGCAAAGCCTCGAAGTCGAATTTCATGGTCTTCTACTTTTCTGTGGTAAAGTACGAAGTTTCATTGTCCCAGCGTTCCTTTGGGCGTGCTCAGTCTCAGCAACACTATTCGCGCTGGTTGTTCTCTTTCTCTTTTTTTCCGCATTTCCGGTAGGGAGCGCATGTGAACCTGGCTCTTCAGGTAGTCTGGTGCTGGCCATCAACTTCCTCTTCCTCTTCGCATCTGCTTTCCCAATTGCGCTATCCTTCGCGGTCCCAGCTGTAGACTTTTTCCTCTCAATTCTTTTCTTGCTCGAACGCCTGGTTCTTTTGACAGCTTCGTTGATGCCCTTCGCTTTTGTAAGGTTTCGTTGGTCTATATATTGCTGAGCTTCCTTATCCAAAGCTATAGCACGTTTGTTAGCCAGAGCCGCAGCGTATTCAACCTTCTGTCCTTTTTCCCCAAGGATCGCCGCCAACTTATTTTCTGGTATAAATTGGTCCATCACATTGATCATTTTCTCAATGTTCAGGGTGGCCAGGGGATGCCCTAAGTCATCTGGATCGGTGCAAAGTGAGAATTTCCGTCCGGCTTCGGTGACACTCTGGCCACCTTCTTCCCTCTTTTTTCCAATATCTTCGTCGTCTTCATCTTCATCTTCATCCTGCGAGGGTATTCTATCGAGCTCCACTGGAGCGGGAAATGGACAAATGATCCTTAGAACGCTGTAGGGTCCTGCTAACTCAGTATTCCTATGTGGGAGGAAAGACATTGCTTCAAGGGTGCGTTCTGGTAGCATGGGAAGGCTCTTAGGCGAGTAAGGCTAAAATAATAGAGAATTGACAATGAGTTTGATTTTAAAAGATCATGTATAACAGACACTACACACCTCTCCATTTTTGTCAATATAGAATTTCGTTGGAGCTAGAGTATTCAAACTATCTTGAACAGATTTCTTTGATAAGGTCTTCGTCGATAGACGGAGTTTGCATTGAACCACAACCCAAATGTATGTTGGTTTGGGATCTAGGAGTTTGAGTATAAATATGAGGTCCGGTCCAAAGTGGTTGTCTGGGAAGCAAATCGCATTGCGGTGTCGAAAAAGTAACCAATTCAGCACTTCCTCTGGCTGCTGAGTTTGTCGGCCTAGCACTGACGTGCAGTGGGACAAGTCGGGGACATTGGTTCCTGCAGTACACGAGATGAATGCTCCTTCTGATATAACATCTCCTTTCGTTGGCGCAGGAGGCACGACGTTCAGTTTATTCAAAATAGTAGCCGAACTATAGTCGTCAATTGACTCGTCCTTATCCCTGCCATTGCGAAGAACATTGACAGCGACTAGTTTTGCTATTGAATTCATAAGCTTTGTTCGGCCATGGAAATGCAAGATTTCTCCGAGCCTACACCCTTCTTTCCTGGCTAAAACCGTTGCAAAATAGTAAGCAACATATTTCTCCAGACCATTCCCCTTCACAACATCATGATTGGTGATTTCTGTGGTAAGCACATAATGAAGAGGGCCTATTATCCACAAGTTATGATTGCGATTGGCCCACAAAGCCAGTGCGAGAAGGATGAGGGGTTCTGAGATATGAATTGTTGGTACCAGGAGAACTGAATCCTCCTGCGGGGAGGCACCCTCCATTTGTATGACGTCCTTGTCCTTGATTGTGTATCGGGCAAAACCATGTTTCACGAATTCTATTTCTTTGGCAGTAAAAGCAAATGGAGGCATGCTGGTCATGAAATACTTGTAGACGTATTGAATGAGGTTCGCAACGAGGGGACTCTTTCCACCTATTACGCGAGTAAGATGCGTATAATCATTGAACACGAAATGATACCCACGTTTCATCTCCGTCAACTTTGAGAAATCGAAAGGAAAGTTCCTTATTTCTGGAATTGCGCCCAAGAACCTACGTTCAACTTGCGTGGATTCTACGCACATATCTGTTGGCTGGCACTCTATTGCTGCATTTATGAAACAATTTAAGACAGTATGTGGTCTTCTAAAACCGTCTTGCAGAAGTAAAGAGATATATTCGGCGGTGAAACGATATCTATTACCACTCAGTCTTCGAAAACGCAATCGCAGAAATTCTATTGTGATAACTCACCTGCCCCGAAGCCAGTGGCGAATTCTGTCAAAGAGATGTTCAAATTCCAACGATTTCACGAGTTTCGGAGGAAAATATCTTTCGACGTAGCGACGATGTGCGTCGCGGTCATCAAGGGTGTGAGTGATATATGTGGAGTAGAAGTTGCCTTGCTTGAGTACTGATGAAGCAATAGCATCCCTCACAGTATTTTTCTCAAGACCAGTTCCAGTAATGACCAACGTCGTTTGAAATTGGTAATTCCGGATAAGGTTTTGTAACGCATCCAGCCACCCCCTTACTATTTCTCGTAGTACCGGTCTGAATACTCCTGTTGATCCTGTGGAGTGTTCTATAGGCGTAAGGTCATCAGGTCCCGACTTGAAAGCCAGATCATGTGTCACGGCCGCAATCTGGGACTCATCCATTACAATAGCAAGATTGTCACGCAAAAGTTGTACAATTCGGAGTGCACAACGTTGGGCGACATGGGCAAGATCTTTCTGTGGGGCATGAATCTCATATAGAGTTTTTGAAAAATCATCGAAGATATCAGGGACACCACCAAGGTGGGGTTTGAGCTGTAATATGAGCCACATTTTCTTGTAGTTGTCGGACTCGGAGCAAGCTGCATCCGGCCCAAAAACTGTCTCGAGATAGGCGGTAAATATTACGAGCCTCGCCAGGAATACCTCGAAAAAATGTTGCCTAGCAATGGAGCGGTTTCGCGTCAGAAAAGTGGAAGAATCCTTGTTTTTAACAGATGAAAGATCCAATGTGAAATTTTCGTCGCCAGTCAGACCGTCATTGATCATAGAAGACAAGTCATTGGACCCGAGCCTATTGTCATCTCGAGCGCATACAAAGTAGAAGCCCCAATGTCGTGTGAGGCCTTCCAGAATGGTGCGAGTTTTACCTGAACCCGATGTACTAAGCAAGAGACTATAGGCATTGATATCTAATGTTATTGATTGATCAATGGTCCTTTTTGTAAAGCTTACCACGGCTCCTCATTCTCGAAGATTTTTTTGATCGACTCGAGTACTTCTCCATCGACGATTTTCCCAAGATTATGTAGAAGCATATCGGGACATTGTGGGCTGTTAGAACGCGCTGGAATGCCAAGAGAGCGAACATGCGCCAAAACATCCTGCCTTTCAAGCTCATCTAGTCCAGCTAAAGCGGACTCAGGCAAGGTCCACTCAGGCAAACGATTCTCCTTCAGATATCCCTTCATCGGCTCTTCCATAGATTTCAGAAAATCCTCAACCACGTCTTCCACCCGGAGGGCTGAGGAACTTTTCAGCAAATCAGAGCAATCGCCATCTGGATACGTTCACATACTTGGATGAAGGACAGTTGCACTTGATGGATTCAATAAGGACGAAATTGTGACACCGGCATTCAATTGCTCGTATACTGTGACGGTGTAGTGTCAGTTTACAAGAATGCGCCGAAATGAAACACTGACCAGCTTCAAATATTATGCCATGGTCTTGCTGTAGCGCGAGCTTTCGCCAATACTCGTTACTTCTAATGATGTTCAGACAATCCAATGGGTCCAAATCACGGTACAGGGCTGGCTGAGCATTCTCTAGATTCAGCTGCAAAGATACCCCTGCATTGTAAATGGCCTCTGCAGCAGTACGGGATGTACTGTTAAGGGAGGCGAGATGGGACATGGAAAGTTGGGGGATCAGTGGTATATCGAAACTCTGCTCGACCTGTTATATTACAAGGAAATTGAATTCAGGTCGCCTTGAATACAAAGAACATGGTAGTAAGACTATGAAGAACTATGGAACAAAAGGGAACAAAAGGAGAATTTAAGAAAAGAGAAGAACAAGAGAATTTGGTAAATCAAATCAATCGACGATCTGCCGGGTTATCACCGGTCCGATCGCGCCAGGTTTGGCATCATTGACATTCCCGAACACAGCTTGAACCAATGTCATCCTCTGAAGATGGGCGGGCAAGATATCTCTCCGAATACTTGAACAATGTTTGGAGCGAGATTAAGACCGACCCACAACTAGTTTCCTGGCAATGTTGTGCTCTGCTCCTTAAGCGCGACCCTGATCTGCGAAAGTTCGTGCAAAAGGCATATGTGGAGGAGAATTCGGATATCCTGAAGGGCTACGGTGAGCTCGATTGATCTTTGGAACCAAGTACTTATTGAAGGTCCAATCCAGACCTTCCTAGTCATCCGCGAGCAATGGTGTACTACAGAGAAGAATTATGCAAGGTATTCGACGTGCTAGAAACTATGCGCGTTCCTTTAGAAAAGGTGGCAGACGGCTCTACGACATACAATTCACTTAAATGGAACTTGCGCGGCGACTCTCCCATCAGCAAGGATATAGTGGAGCATATCAAGAGACTCAACATTCCACGCAAGTATCCTAATAGCTCACCACTCCTTATACTACATGAAAACGGGTGCTTTCAATCAATGTCCAATCTCAACAAACGCTTGGATCATATCTTTACTCCGAAAAAGAACACGTATGTCCCAACTCTCTTGAATTCTTGCTTCTCTCATTGTCCTTTCTGTAGATTCTTGGTGAATTCTTCAGGGACGGGCAAAACGAGGCTGTTATATGAAGGTCTCTGCAAACATTGGGGTCTTTTCCTCACAGCTGCAGTCGATTCTTCCGGGTTGGGTTCGGTTGATGTCCAATACATCATCCAAGATCACCTTCCATATGATCGAAGTTTTACCGCTGTGCCCCGCGATGAAGATGCGAATCCTGACTCCAAACCCGTGCTAACCAATCTCGCACTTTCTCGTCGTAATTTCAGCGGAATATTACTGGCTCGGCTGTTAGCCTTCAAATTATACATAGAATTCGTGGCGAAGGGCGAATTTCAAGAAATACACAAAAGGCGATGGTTTCTTGCCCAAATACAACCTTATTTCACTGACGGTTCAGACGTGTTTTCACTCTTACAGTGTACTATCTGCGACTCGATGGCCAGTGATGCCTTGCTTAATGATTGTATCGCACAGTGCATAGAAGACATCATCAATCTCTTCGATCGTCACTCTCCCGGTTCCCATTTCTTCGTTGTTCTCGATGAGGCCAATGCTGCTTCTGAAAGACATAGGCTTGCTTTTCGAAGTGCCCATGGTCCCCATCCAGTCTTAAAGGAAATCATACAAATTTGGCACTCACATTTGCATGCAACACCTTTCACCATGGTAGTTGCAGGAACATACATTCCTGACAGTTATTTCAAGGAGGACAAATGGAAGGAATGGCGATGGATATCATCAACTGGCGCGTTCGACAACATCGAAGATCAACGAGCATACATACTCAAATTCCTACCGCACGATTTTGCTTCTTCTCCTTCTGGTCAACATCTCTTACATCGTATGTGGGTTTGGCTTCGGGGGAGGTGAGTATCCCTAATGTTTCCTCC
>MU795583.1:0-16747 GCA_027886305.1 Lentinula aff. lateritia
TGGGGGCTTGCCCCCAACAAGCTGTGAACCCTGCTGTAGCACATGGTGCGAGCAAAGCGAGTCACCGTGGCGAAGGCACGGGTTCTAAAGCTTGTTGAATATTGTAATTTCGCCTCGTATGTTTTTACCTTTCTTGGGCCTCCAAGAACCAAGTGGACAATACCTTTAAAACCAGCTACGGCTACGCACTAATAGACATATTAGCTCGGGGATCAGATAGAACGCGCTGCTTCTGCTTCTGCTACCGGCGAGGTCCCAATGTGAAATGGATGTGAAGGAGGATGAGTATGATGACGACCGGCATGACATGCAGAGACGGAAGCACGAATTAAAGCCATCCGATGATCCAGGTATGCACTGTACCACTATTTTTTCCGAACGTTGCAAGTCATATTCTAACGTGTATGAAGAGCTTGCTACCTTGGAAAGAAAGAGAAAAATACGGAAGACTTATCCAACCTGTTGTCAAGAAAAGACCGATCGACGTCAAAGTCAAGCAAGAATTCGAGGAACAGTTCTATAAAACCCGAAGTTCTGAGATCTGAGGACTCGATTACTAAAGTGCTAAAGCTTTTAAACACGTTATGAATGAAGGTTGGGGACCACCGATTCTACATGTACAGCAACTCCACCATACTACAATTCTAATATAGAGTTCGTTCAGAAACACTCTGCATATAGTGAATGAGAAAAGAAGGGTAGCAAGCAGTGCAACGATGCAACTCACTGCGATGAACTATTCCAGGACCTGATTCGTCGTATTCTTGCTTGGAGATCCAAAGGTTCTGGAAGGTCGACAATGAAGCCAGAATCGATCCCCCAATCCAGACAGAATATTTCCGTTCGGGAGGGGCAACGATCTTGACCTAACGCATGGTAAAGAGTGAATTCCCCTGTCGCGATCAAAAGGGGTGAAATGGGACTGGGACACACCTTCATGCTAGCAGGAGCGAGAGAAGTGATTTCTTTTTGCATACGGTCAGCCAATCCAGGGAACATTGTGGTCCCTCCCGATAGGACAATGTTGGAGTAGAGTTCGCGGCGAACATCGAGATCACATTTGAAGATAGAATCGTATCTGTCAGAACAATTGATATTGTCACCGATGATATTTGAACAACGGCGAGGAGAGCACATACACAGTTTCGTGAATTCCAGAAGCCTCGAGGCCCACCATGTGCGGTTGGAAAAGTGCTTCAGGCGCTCGGAACCTAGGGATAGGATGGAGTAAGAAGACGATCGGAAGATGTCAGCGTCGAAAGAGATCACCTTTCGTTCCCAATAGTGATAACCTGTCCATCTGGTAGTTCATAATTCTTCTCCAGGGCAGAAGATTGCGTGGCAGTCTGGAGTTCCTGCTCAAAGTCAAGTGCTACATAACAAAGCCTCTCTTTGATATCCCGGACGACTTCGTGCTCAGCAGTGGTTGTGAATTTATATCCTCTTTCGGTAAGATTCTTGACAAGCTGAGAGGTCAAGTCCCGCCCGGCAAGATCCAAACGGAGGATGGAATGCGGAAGCGCATACCCTTCATATATGGGAACAACATGAGTCACACCATCGCCCGAATCCAAGACCACGCCTGTAGTGCGCCCAGAAGCATACAGTGAAAGGACGGCTTGAATCTGAACGTAAAAAGCCGGCGCATTGAAGGTCTCGAACATAATCTGAGTCATCTTCTCTCTGTTTGATTTGGGATTAAGAGGCGCCTCGGTAAGCAGAATTGGGTGTTCTTCAGGAGCGACCCGAAGTTCATTATAAAAAGTGTGATGCCAGATTTTTTCCATGTCATCCCAGTTCGTGACGATGCCATGCTCGATTGGGTATTTCAGGTTGAGAATTCCACGCTTAGCCTGTGCTTCGTCACTTTGCGCAGCGGGTGAATGAGTTGTTTGAGGGTTTATTGGGAGTGATGATATGGACTTACCCGACAAATGAATCTTTGCTACCCATCCCAATCATAATGCTTTGTTGGCGGGGTCGCCCGACGAGGGAGCTACAAACGGTGTGAGATAGTATATGACAGATATCATGACGGACGAAACGCACGGGAAGACTGCACGAGGAGCATCATCCCCAGCGACTGAAGTACGATATCAGATTTGCACGAAGAGTTACTAAAATGGTAAGCAATTACATCCAGCCTTGCACATCCCAGATCCATTGTCGATAACCTGCAACACGATTAGTACCAACGAAGAACTTGAAAAAGATCACTTACCAGCGCCGCTACTTCGTCTTCCATAGTATTTTTGTTAGAAACAGATGAATATTCGAGAGTATAGACAGAAAAGTATATCAAATCGACGCTTCGATGACCAGTGTTTTATACTCGGGCTTGGAGATGTATGTGTCAGGGAAATGAATATAGACTGCTGAGCAAGACTGCGGGTTGGATGTCTTGGCTAGTCAAAGCTGAATATTTGCGCCGTAGTCCTTGTCCATGGAGCGCAGTTATGGCTCTTTTATAGCTGGTCGGGATGGGCGTCTCGGTTCAATTGTTTCTCGGATATCGGAGAATTGGCGGTTAAGATGGGACGCACAGGAAATCGGAATTCCTTGAAGGTCCTGTATTAAATGAACTGTGCCAGGCTTCTGCAAATTGAACGGTCTTGATTTTGGCAACAAGTTGAATAACGCTAATGGTGAATGCTTCGTTTGGTCGATTATGGGTGCTGAAATTCTGATCCAGTAAAGAGTCAATACGCCTCAGCGTAAATTTAGATTTTCAAGCCTTCTGCAATCTAGTAAACAAGGCATTTTCGCGACCCCGAAAGACAAAGATCTGCTGTGGGAAAAGAGGCCGTTTGGGAAGGAGTTGAACGCGTTCACCGGAGGACAACACTGGACAACATCGTATTCGTCACAGTCACTTGAGGTCCGCCTGTCACGCGTCTTCTTGCACGACGGCGACGACGCATTGTTATACTTCGCAGAACATACAAAGCTCATTTCTCCACCTTCTTCCTACTGGTGGGATGACCCTGCATCTTGGACTGCCCATGCCTTTGACTCTTTGGTGCGTTTGAGAGCTAGAGAAATTGATTGCGGTAGGCCTACTAGTCCGAGGTGCCCAAGAAGATAGGTCCGAAGCTTAATGATGAATCTAGAGCTATCCGAGGAAACCTCTCACCGCCGTTGGGCGCATCCATGCTTTCATCATCGTTCAAGGCATATACTCTCAAAGTGAGCTATAGATAGTATGCCATCACCGGACTTCAGTGCTCTCAACCCCTTCACCTCTTGGTGATCCTCTATGCCCGCGACCGATATGACGTACTATCTGCCTGTCAAGAGTCCCTACCTCATAACATATTCATGTCTTGCTTTGCTGCACCTCAGCCTCCCCTACTTGAACACTATCATCGGCTCTATCCTCCCTCAGATACCAAGTTACACCGCATAGGTCATCCATCTGTATCTGTAGTAACATCACTACTCAACTCATATGAACATTTACAGGCCTCTAAATGAGTCGCAACATTCCCCCTTGCCGCTTACACAAAGCGGTTGACAGATGACTGCCGACTCGGTTCATGTAGATCCTTCAAGTTGTATGTTGATCACAGCAGTTTGATGATATCCGGAATAGCGTTTGTTTCATGCGCTCAAGACACAACCCAAAGACCAAGTATGGAATATGATTCTAGCTCTCCTCAATCATGGATTCAATGATAAATTGAATATCGTATCCATCTAATGTCGCTTACAGAGGTAAATGAAAACATTCTGATACCGGGATGGTCTTTTAGCTGATGCGTTGTATGTAGTTTTCTTGCGATATCGAGCGCTGATGAGGCTCACCACAATCAGTTAGAAAATATCACCATGCCGGATAATACAAAATATCAGACCTTCATACCCGCAGCGTTGATCTTGGTAAATTCATGTTTATAAGACGAAGTAGTGAAGTCTAGTTTTGAGCCAAACCTTTGTCTCTGGTTCTTCTCCTTGCCTACACTCGCTCACTGCCCAATTCAATTCTCAACTCTCTCGAATCCAAATGGAAAAATCTCCTGCCCAAATTCAAGCAGAGCAATATCAGGCTCAATGTATGTTTGCTCTCATAGGTGTCGATTGAGTGATTGACGGTTAGCAATAATCTTTTTTTCCAGTGGTATCTCTATGTGCCCAGGGCAACCACGATCCTGAGACCAAATACGGACCTTGTGAGTGACCTCCCAAGCAAATATTTCTTGCCTTCTCTCATCATAAATCTCGCTTTGCAGGTGGTATAATCGTGAGATATTCTGTATCTCATATCTTCCTTCAAGCGAATGATTGAAATTTCGTTTGATTTGATTTGAAGACTGCGGTAAGCGTTCCTCGAACGACTAGGACCGACCAATCTCCCTAATTCCTCAATCTTATTGTCCAGATCCTATGCTTCCCCTGCGGCCTGATATGTCTATTGTAAGATGAGTTTCTGGATAGTTTTCCAGAAGATAGATTAAACTTGTTTCGTTTCTACCCCTTCGTAGTTCGGATCGTAAAAAAAGATGTGTTCGTTGCAATATCGCACTGCCCTAGATTGGTACTAGTTGTCCAACTTGCTGGGAATTGTACATTTACTTTTGCTGGTTATGAACCATGGGCTGAACGGGCCTGAACCTGGAGGAGAAATGTGCGGTATCAGATTCTGTTGAAGGTCATCGGTGTAAGTAATAAGACTCAGATCACTATACTTGGTTTCATAGTACTCTATGTAAGTAAGGGAAGGTATCACCGACTCTGAAAGAGGAGGTCCTTGTTTGCACCAAATGGCAATCAAAAGTCATGAGTTTTTGTGATGGTAGTGTGCTAGTGACACAAATGTGCAGTGCCTTTCGGGGGTTCTGGCATACTGGTTTGCAGCCTTCTGCAGCCTGATTCAAAATGTGCAGTGCTTTGGGGGTTTCCGGTGCACTGTAGAGTTATTTCAGGGTGAGCTTAACACCCACCTCAAGTACATTGTTGGGTTATCTGATAAGGAGATGAGCCTTATATAATCATGCATTTTCCCTTAGGGGCAACTCTGAACATGGCAATGTGCCTGCTTATGCTGCCAGGCTACTATCTGGGTCTCTTCCTCGAGCACACTTTCTACATGGAAAGGGAAATGAGGTTTTGTATTTAACTTTCAGAGTCGGGGACTGCCGTGTGCGGCGCTAAAGGATAGTCCCATATGTGGTTGACTGGAGTTTACACTACGCCACGGGCCATAAATATTGGGCGTAAAAAGAAACGGGAAATGTTATGAAAAACTTTACCTTTTGCAGTACATTTACGGAACAGAAAATCATACAATTTGCGGTAGGGAAAATCTTTGCAAAATATCACCTTTCACAGTAAAAATCGTTGGCGGGATTTATTGTGACGATTTATACCTTTTATGGACGGAAAATGGCTCTTTTTACCATAATAATCACAAAGGAGAAAACAACTGGGATTAATTCCCTTTCTCGGAACATTGATCTGATGATAATGATTCCCTTTATCGGGCTTAAAAAGTATGGTAATTGCATTCTTTTTTCCTTTCGAATTTATTACTTTTCTCAGCCGAAAAACAAAATGGGCGAGAAGGGGGAGACTGGTGTCCCCTGCGCGACCGCCGAGCATGTTCTTGTCGGGCGCCACCGTTTCCTGGCCTATTCTTGGACCTCTTTCGGGAAAGCCTTCGGGATACTAAATACCAATCTTAGTGCAAGAGAACGATGTCTTTTGTAAGCATAGCTATTCCTCCTCGAGATCATGTCACTTCACCTATCTTCCTGAAAAGTTAAATTTACAAGTCCTCAAACAAAGTAGTATCGGATCAATAGATTTTATTACAGTTCTTCGACATACTAATTAATTTTCAGTAGAAAGGTATGAGGTCAAATCATTCAGTGTGAGTAAGACATCCTGGACTGCAAGTCGCCATTTATCTCCTGAAGAGCTCATTCTATCATCCCCGAGTTTCATCCCCCACCATTTTAAGCAGACGATTATACTCAACCAACCGTTTCTCCCACTCGTATTAAGAGAACCCCATTCCTTCCCTACATCATGTTCACCTGGCAGGTTCCTCTGAGGTTGAAGGCTGTTCCACCAGACGAGGAAGCTCTTTCCAAAACGCACCAAATCATCCTCCTGCAACCTAGGATCATTACCAGGTCGATTATATCGGCAGTTAGTGATCCAGTAGCTGAGTTCCTTAGGTCTGTTCTTGGCTGCGATTCCTTTCGCTGAGTATGCCCAATTCTTGCAACGTTCTAGCGTGACCCAACTTTCGATGAGGGCTGCGTAATCCTGCCCCAAGTCCTGATTAAGATACTGAAATGCCGCAGGAAACCACTGAGTTGCATTTTTTGACCTCAGGGCATCTTCAGGATACTCAAGTTTCTGCGAAGAAGGGATGAGCATAAGGATCAAACTGAGGGAGTAAACATACCTTGATCTTGAAATTCGAGTCGACTTCTCCAGGTTTGAAGCGTTCGAGGCAAACAGCGGTTCCGTCTTCGACGGGTGGGTTGCTTGGGTCTGCTGTTTCCTCGCAGGACTATAAGGTGCATCGTGAGCTTAACTGGTGATACATGTACATGATGGTCAAAACATACCTGTTGTAGTACAGCTACTTCAGCATCTGCAGTTGACGCAGTGCCGCAGCTCTGATTCTTCATTGTGGCCTCGAGATCTGGGTTGATCGTGATTCCTACAGGTAGGATTTCCTCGGCATGAGATATCCCCAAAGACTGTGAGCTGTGAGTCCACCATCCTATGAAGAGTAGAGACACATACCTGCTGTTGCATGCCCTCTGCGCTCACCACAACTTCAGCATTCAACAATAGCCCACTACAATCGCGAACACTAGTATTCATATCCTCTCTCGAAGCACGAAGCTCTCGCAGGTCTGCCTCCAACTCATCGACCCGGCGCTGGAGCCTCTCCGCCTTGACTTTGAGTTCAATCTTTACATCCTTCGACTTCGCCTGAAGTTCTTCCAGTTCCGCTTCCAGTTCATCGACACGGCGTTTGTACCTCTCCGCCCGAATTTCGGCTTCAGTATTCTTGTTGAAGACCTGCTTCCTTTCATCCTCCAGAAATTGAATTCGCTGGTTCTCGGAGTTCTGAATACCAAATTAGTGGAGTTGATGTGGCCATAGATACAACTCACCATCAACTCGTCTAGCCCAAGTTCAGCATGTTCAAGTGCTTGACCTTTCAAGGACAGCTGTTCTTCGACTTCTGCGACGCGACGGGAAAGTTGAGCAATCGAACGTGCTTTCTGTTTGAATCGACTCAGCGAAATGTAGGTCGTAAGCGTTCCATCACGTACCGAATAAACACTTGCAAGACTTGCAGCTCTTCTCAAGGACATAATTGGACGGAAGGTGGGAGTATGCAGAAAGAATGGCGGGTATAAAACAAACAAAGGAATGCTCGATACAAAGGGCTCTTCTTTAAATAACGTCATTACAAGTAACAAAGGGAGTATGCAACTCATAGGTATAAAATCTTACCTGGATAATTCAATGTGTTCGCTCCCACTTTCTCCATCTACGCACACCCAGATCGCCACAGATCTCCAGAACATGGGCATGTTCCACATTCCAACGTCGATCCCTGACAGACACGTAAGTTATTTGGATGACCGTGGAAGCTGATAGCAGACTGATATGATACAACATAGGTCACCATAAAGGGTATTCGCGCACGGATTTACTCAGCCAGCTCAGCGACCCCACGAGCAATCACCGCCCATGTTCGCCAGAATGCTCGACAGCCTGCAAACACCCGCTTTGTTCTTGCTTCATCCCTCCTCTCTGGACCACGGCGGCAGTCATACGTGCATGATATCACTTTGAAGATCCGATACCGCGGCATAGTGTTCAAATTCCTGGTGTTCTTCAAGAGGCATAAAATGCTTCCCCTGAACTTATCGATTCATAATTTGGGTGGAAGAGATATGAAAGGGGACTTCCTCTTGGTCGCCTGTGGTACGAAGGTTTCCATTCGAAATTTGCGTAGCGGACTAGAGGTCAGAGCAGCAGATGAAGCGGTTATAAGGTATGTAAATTCAAGGTGGCCGGCGTCGTCGATGTCATTGACATATTCGTTATAGGCTTACGGAAGCAATGGACCCGATTGCAAGCCGACGTACCTTCCCTTCTGCAATTTCCTTCATGTAAATTCGAAATTCAAGTCCTTTCGCATTCTTTCGTCCCCTTAAAACCTTGATAGTCAAGTTCTTTACATACAGATACCCTATGCTCTACAGTATTGCTCCTTATTCATACCACAATTTTGTTCCATACAGCTATTTGTTTGACGTGTTCATCTGTGTATGTACTTACTACATAGTTTACCTTACTTTTCGTGCATTGGATGTCGAAACATTCGATTATCTAGAGATTACATACAGCAGCATTATAATTTGAGTATGCCTAATCTACCGTCTCCGCTAACCTTCCAAGGCGAGCTTTCGAAAATGAACTGAGATTAGGAATCCTAAGAAGGAAGTGAGCAAGGGCAACATCCTTTTATTTGTGAACTATGACCTTGGAATGGGACGATCTAATTCTTCGGAGACCACATCAACAGTTAGAGTCAAAAGACTGTTTTCCATCCTTTCCAGATACCCAGATCGGTAGTACGACCGGGGAAGGCCTGCTGGTGGTGGGCATTTGACCTTCTCATTACTGCGGATCCTTGGAAGTCGCTTGCGCCCCACTTGACTGAACAAGTGTTTGGCGGTTTGAGGTACTTCGTCGACTCTGTCATATACAGCACTAAATCCAGGATTCCAATAGTCAGGTTCATACACGGCAATCCCTTGCTGTCCCTGACTGTCCAAGATCTCTTCATTATCAGACATGCCATCAACGCCCAATCTATCAAGAGAATAAAGTATCTCAGACCAGCAGTGGTACTCTTCGTCATCACCAAAACCACGAGCAACAGTCATCATCGTGGTGCTAATCTGAACACGTCGTTCGAATACCTGCATAAACATTGTCAATGCAAGATAGAGCGCGAGATATATATATTTGAGATACATACATACTGGCGGCACCTTCTTTTCCTACTTGCCTGCTTTCGAGTTTCATAGATGGGGTCTCGATTTCCTGCCTTTGCCTTCACGACCTCCAATAGTATCCTGTAGACTCGATCCTTGAGTAATCTCGTCCATTCAATCTCCCGAGTGTCGCATCCATAGTATTCAGCTCTCTCAGAAGCACATTCAGAAGCTTTAGCTGCAAGGAGAGAAATCACGACCCGATTCCAATGGGAGTTTTGCATATTAGCTGCAGTGGGTGCCGAAGTGTTGAGCTTCATTCCAGAGGTCAGTTCGAATGTATAGGACTGTGGATCTGCAAGGAAATTCCCCAGTTCTTCGGCAGGGACAGTGAAGTGCTGCCAATTACTGGGATCATCAATTTGAAGATAATCTTTTAAAATCTGTCGTGCCAGCTTCTGTAGAATATATTGAGAAAATATCATTGCCTAGATTTTAGACAGCGCACATTGATATGACACCGAATTTCATCTTCAGAGTACGGCCTGTACAAAAACTCAATCGAGTCATCAGGTATCATAGCGAAACCCGCACATCACCACGCTTTAGCCTAGGATATCTATCATGAGCTGTCAAAATTTTACATAGATTGCCTGGCCTTGGTAAGAGATGAACTAGATACCTGAAAACGTTAAACACTTATTGGATGGGCAAGATGGTCGATGGGAAGTAGAAAGATCTCATTTATCTTATCTAATACACGTGAAACAATGCCGCCTGTCCAGATATCTACATGTTGATAGTAAGTCCAGACACTGAAGCTGATACTCAACAGCGACTAGTCGATCTCCATTGCCTGGTCACCAGATAGTGCAGGATCGTATCCGGTGAAATCAATCAGTGGAAAGTCACCATCCCCGAGGTTGAGGTCGGCCACTTCGTGAGGTAAGAGAGCAGACAGATAATCCTCTCTGAAGAATTCTCGAGGATAGCCAGATTTGGGAGGTCTGTGACTGAGTTTGTCAGAGCGGATCCTAAGAATACGTTTTGCACCGGCCCTATGGAATAACAGCTTCTCGAGCGCGGGGGCTTTTTCCATGATCCTGATTAAATCCTCAATATAAGGATGTCGCCAGAAAAGCCTCAAAACTCGTTTCGCGCTTTGCTTCACACTAACACCCTCAACCTCAACATCCAGGGTGATATCTTCTTCGTCAGATTGGCCTTGATCACCAAGGATTTCCATTACATTGAGTCCATAGGACCAAAATTCGACGCTTGCATTATCATTGCGCTCCCGGCTGACCTTGATCATGATAGTTGCGATGTCCGAGCGCAAAGTTCGTTTCTGAATCAGGAGATTGTCAGGATTGTCAAAGCAGCCGAAACAAAAGAAAAGTCTACGCACTACATGGAGTATACTTCTGTTGGCACTACGTTCTTTCCGCTTATCCTGTTTCAGAGCAAGGCGTAGGACGAGATCATCCTTAGTTTCACCAGGTAGAGGCCGTGCATCGATAATATCTTTGTAGACATAGACAGTGTACAGTCGATCATTGAATAACTTGTTCCAGTCTATTGGTGCTGTTCCGAACCTGCCGTCTCTGCAGTTAGCCACTATTTCCTTCGCCTTTTCAGCAAATTTGTAGGCTACAGCCCGGTTCCAAGGAGACGCCTTCATTGACTTGACATCGGCCGCAAATTTATCGATTCGAGTGTTACGAAGCTTGGGCCCATTTACTTGAGGATCCTTGATGTAGTTTTCGAGTGTCTCTAGCTTGATACCATCCTGAGCGAATATAGCCCAATGACGCCGCACATTGAAGCCTTCCCTTATTAGATCTCGAGCGAGTTTCTGTTACCATATAAGCCACAGAGCTGTTTGACCTCCGAGGTACGGAACTTACATTGATGTATTTCTTGGGATTGAGCCCATCAACCCGAGTTTTCCCATCGAGCCTGCACACGGCTCACGTCACTTGGCTCGGCATTTTCATCGTCTAAAGGGTCTCCCTGCTCTTCATCAGAGCCATCTTCATCGTCCGCATCAGAGCCTTCGTTGAGACCTACAGCTGCGTTGGTGTGTTTCTGATTGTTCTGTGTCTGTTTCTGCTTCCCTTTGCTTTGACTAGACTGAATTGCATATATGAGAGCGATTACCCAAACCTTAGAGAGTTGCACTTACCGGTCCTGAGCTACTGGTAGATGCACTAACACTAGGGTGATCTGGCCTTCGAGGTTCGTCTTCATCTTGATCTGACTCATCGTCCAGGTATGAATTGTGTGACTCTTTCTGTCTCTAAAATCCATCATTTTCATGGGTGCGCCCTTACCCATTCCACAAGAGAACTTACCGATTTGATGTACGGGGAAGATTTAGGTTCATTCCATGGTTTCAAATGATTTCCCGCTTTCTAGTACAAATGAGCATCTGGTCTTCAAACCTGATTGCAAGCCTTACCATAGCAGTAGGAAGTCGCCATTGAGGATAGATCGAGCGTGCACGATTCAGCTCTGCCTGAACTGGTGCTTTTGCTAGTGTAGCACCTAATCCGCCAACAGCTCGAAGATCATGGAGGATATTTCCATTCGTTGGATATGCAGTAGAATTGCGAGGGGTGGATGAAGATGAGGGCATGCTTGCGGTGAAAGAGGCCGGTACACGGGACGATGCCACGGTTGGATTTGAGAGTGAGGGTCGCGTACGAGAATTAGTTATTGTTGTCTCAAGCTCCCGTTCAAGCCTTTGTATTTCGAGACTTTTTTTGAGGTTCTCCTGCTGTAGAACAGTGACTTGATCTGGTAACCCATTATCGACAGGGATTTGCGAGAGTTTCACCTGAAATTAGATCAAGTTATTCAACAACCACTGACAGACCATCCTGAATACCTGTAGATCTTTGATGATGGCCTCTAAGCTGGATTTCTCCTTCCGTAGATCAGACATTTCTTGGGTTTTATTGTTCAGTTGAAGAATCAGATTTTGCGATTCAGCCTGGGTAGTAATATTACGGTCCTGAGAAGAACTCTCAATAAGCACAAAATCTACTAGAGTTTGACAATGACGAACCTGAAGAGTCATTCGTACAGTCTCAAGTTCGCGTTCACTGTCAGCCAGTGTAGTTTTTGTAGCCTCATGCGTTTGCTGGAGGAATTTGACTCAATCTGAATGGGACGAGGAAGAAATACAACCTACCTCCAATCCTTTCATTCTGCCGCACAATATATCGTAGCGGGGCTAAGATATATCTGTCAGTTATATTGTCGGATTGTGCTTGAATGAAATGTTACCCGTGCTACCCAGTAGTCGTCATCACGATCCTGATTCCAAATTGTATCATCGACATGCTTTTCGTAGTATTCAATAGGATCGTCCCCACCTTTAAGCTGCTGATCTCTTCCTGCAATTTCTGCCTCTGTTGGTTTGCTTCTTGAGTCAGCTGTGCATTCTCACTGGCAATTTGTTCGCATTTTGTCTGAATATATCATGAGCACTTTGATAAGGCAACCAGTAATCTAAAACTTACTTTCATATCTTCAAATGCGTTATGACATTCTTCCTTGTACTGCTTCAATTGTTGGGAAAGCGTCACTTTTTCAGCAACAAGCTGACGAGATGTCTCCTTGCCTGCGGCTACCTCATTCAAAGATTCCGCGTTCTGAGTATGAGCATCCTGTAGCTCGGAATCCAAAGTGCTGCATTTATCCTGAAGAAACGTCAATGCATGAAACACAGCGTCAGATGTTTCTGCGCACTGTCAACTTGAGAATTTCATCCTGGAGCTCACGCTCCTTCTGCTTCGATTCTTCCGACAACTTTCCCTTCTCTTCTGTTATAAGATGACACTTTTCCCTGGCCATTGAAAGTCCCTCTTTGACCATTGAGTACTGAGTACGGGCTTCCTGCAGTTGGGTATTTAGGGAATCATTGGTAGTCTGGAAATTGATGCGTCAACATTATGAAGACCACGACAATGGACTTCATTCACCTTCAAGTTGGCTATATGGTCCTCAAGAGTCCGCAGGCGTTCCCCCGATCTCTCGAATAGACGCGTCTTCTCTTGATTGACTTGTTGAAATTCTCTTTTGGCGTTTGAAAATCCTTCCATGACCTCTACATTTTGAGTAAGAGCTTCCTGGAGTTGGTCATCTAAAGCGTCATATTTGTCCTAAGGATTAATCAACAACCGAACGAAAACTGAAACGAAAATGAGAAATTACTTTCCAATCCTCAATCTCGTCTTGAAGCTCCTGAATCTTCTGCTCAAAAGTCTGGGAGAGCACTTTCTTCTCTTCGTGAAATTGCACAGAATGTTCCCTGGCCGTTGACAGTTCCCTCGCAACAGTGGAATTTTCGGCACAGGCCTGTTGCAGTTGCGTTTCCAAGGAGTCAATTATAGCTTGAAGGTTGACCTTGTCATTCCTAATCGTTTCGAGTGTGCTCTTCACCGATTGCTGTAAGATTTAGTTATGGATAGGACTTTAGTGAGGAAATTGTCGGAACATTACCTCATTCTCATCGTTTGCCTGCTTACGGGCTGCGACATCCTCCAACAGATGTTTTACCTCACCTCGCAACTTCCCAATCTCGGCATCTGATTTTTCCCTATCCTGTTTTGAATCTTCGATGACCGCAGTCAACCGACCAATCTCGACTTGCTTTTCAATGAGCTGTACAGGTTTTATCAGCCCCGAAGCCGCCGGCAAATTAGAATTAGAAACTCACTACATCGTTCAATGAAGCGGAATCAGACTGCGCTCTCTGTAATTCTGCGAACTCCTTGTCTTTCTGTATCTAGAATGTCTTTAGCAAATATATAGGATCGAGACAGGAATATAACCAACTTTGTATTCCTTGTTATGCTCTTTGAACAAGTCGAGATCATTGAGAAGCTGCTGATTATCAGCTTCCAATTCATCCAGTTGGTTCTTCGCCTGCTCGAATTTCTCCATCTCTTTATCCATTTTTTCCTGTCTGCTCGCAAACATCTGCATTCTTTCCTCGATATCGGTCTGCATGTCTTCGAGTTTAGAGAAAAGTTCAGATTTCGTTGCGTTGAGGTCAGCATTCTCTTCTTTAAGGCTTTCAATTTCTGTCGAAAGCTTGGTGCGTGTATTCTTCTCACTCTCCTCTGCACCGCGGACTTTCTCCTTGAGAGTTGCACACTCAGATTGCAGCATAGAGATTTTCGATGCCTAGTACATTGTCAGACTGTCTGGATAGAACCGGTATATATGCACTTACATGTGAGTTGAAGGAGTTTTGCAATACCTGCTTTTCTTCCTATCAAACAAATCTGTTGAACAAGATTGGCAGAATCGGCAATAGGCGTGGCTACCGTTAAGACTGTGTTTGCACTCTTTAAATTGTTGACATCCCTCTCGAGCTCTGAACACTTTGTGTCGCTACGTGTAAGATTTTCCTAGTGAACATGTAAGTTATGTTGGAAAAACGGTGAATGAGCATCTCACCTGCAGCCGAGGAAGGTGTGTCTCTTGCAATTCCTTCATACTTTCATATGACTCTTTCATACCCTGATGGCAGAGTTCGAAGATTTTCCCAATGATTCGACGAAGATCATTACCTCTAAGTTCTGATTGACGCGAGAAAGCTCTTGATTAGACCCTTGAAGAGAATTGATCTGAACCTTAAGCTCATGGCACTCAGACTGACAAACATCGAAATCAGCCCTCTTGTCGATAATCATTTCGATCCATACCTCTAACTTTCGAATCAGTTTTGCAACCCTTTCCTTGTCGTCATCGGATCCACTTCTTGGTTTGAGCACCTGAAAATGATGCGTCAACCATCGCCATAAGAAGAGGTACAATATAAACCTTGATCTCTTCCTTGGCGGAAGGCAGTCTGTCCCGTAAGTCTTTCAGATTTTCGTCCCGACCACGTAGTTGTTCAGTAAGATCTGCATTCGTCTGGGAAAGCTGAGGGACAGTGTCAGCTAGTTATGTCGTAAATAATAATCCTGACCTTCTGATTCAATGCATCTTGTGTTTGCGCACTTGCACATGCACCGTCATACAAGATCTTCTGAGCCGCAATACTGTCCTGAAGTTCTTCAAACTGTGTTTCAAAGTCCCGAATTTTGGTTTCGAGGCTGGTAATGCTAGCGAGCTTAAGTTTCACGTCCGCAGCAAGCAAATAAAGCTTTTTATCCTTGATTGAAAGCTCTGTTTCCAGCTCATTGATTCGGTCGAAACCCGATCTTTTCCGAGCGTGTAGCTCCATCTCAACGGCAGATTGAAGATGGAATTTGGGAGAGGAAGGAGGTTCAGACTAATTCTTCATTAGTTATGTGTCATGAAGATTAAGAAATGCGGACATCAATTTCCATGTGTTGAGTTCGAGTACGAGCAAGAGAACTGCTCTGTTGAACATACTTGAATCAATGAAAGATGATATATATGGCTAGGCACTTACTTTGTTTCTTATAGTTTGGGTCGAGCTGTACATGTCCACATCGGACGTCGACTACAAATATATCAACCACCGAATGCAATAGGATAGACAATAGTTGTATACACTGGAAGCCATTATGACATCGGGCACATTCTTCGATGAGTCAGTAGGCGGCTCCGAAGGGGATCCTTCCATTATCGTTCGTAGCCCTGTAGTCCAAAAGCGAAGGGAATATCTGTACGAAGTTGAAATTGAACGAACATGAACAAAGAACAAGGGATATTATGCCAAAGTTGCCGGCCCGGGAAGATCCCGACTTCAGCTCGCTTGTCGATGTCATTTCATGCGGCGGGATCCGATTAGATATGTGTATATGGATATTCAAGGGGATGTACGATAAAAACAAAATATTTCAGGCAATGCTCAAGCGCTCAAGATCTGCAGAAGGTTGAGTATATTCATTATGAGATTCGTATGATAGCAGAATACAATCGACAAGAAAAGAAGATATAGAAAGAGATTTACACTATTGATGATCTACTCGGATTTACTCGTCGTCATCAACAGCAATAGGAAATGGGGCAGGCGCAAATACAGGAGCTGAAATGGGGTAAGTCCCGCTGCGACGGGAGAATGGGAAAGACATAGGCCTTGACTGGAACATGAGTGGCCATTGCAATGCCTGACGAGTAGTAGGAAGGGTGATGCCTTTTGACTGTAACATATTATCCACACTTTGCTGAGATGCATAATTGGGGATAGGAGTGAAACGACCTTGAATTGCGCGACAGTCTGGGCAAGCTAAGTTCATCTTTGCCCTGATGTATACACCGGATAGTCGGAGGAGACATTCCTTGCAGAACGTATGACCACAAGAAATACTGTAACAGAAAATGAACACAATGTACACCAACGTAAAAGTTCGTGATTGTACATACATGAAAGGTTGATACATGACGTCCCAACAACAAGGACAGTGGTTCCGATGTTGCTCGATGTCCTCGAAAGCCTTAATTTTGTCATTCGCAATCTGTAATCTCGTCTATTAGAGATTATATGTCATTGACATCAAAACTAGATGAACACACCTGGAGAGCATTCTCGAGATCGATGCGAGCTTCACGAAGCGTCTCACTTGATTCTACCTGGATGGGCTCCGATGGGACTGGAAGTTTCTACACGAACAGTTTTAGTGAGTTTTATAGGTGGAATGGGTTGATTGCTCACCATTGATAGAAATACTGGTTCATCCTCATCGTTGTCACAAAGCGTCAGAGACGGAGTGACTAAGCGGAGCAACGGGGTAGGCGGCAGCGCGGAACGACGGAGCAGGCGGTAGAGGCGGAGCAACTGA
>MU795584.1:0-16718 GCA_027886305.1 Lentinula aff. lateritia
GGGTCTCAATTACAGTCCTCTTGATACGAATCTATACGTGAAAATGTCACAATTCACAGCATAGACGTCTAGCCAAAATTTAGGCGTGTCACCGGCGATACCGCCGCTCCGACCTGGCTGCTCCTAGTCTCTCTCCTCACTACTCTTGATCTCCGGGAACTAAAGGCGTAACGGCGGTGTTGTTAATAACTTCACTACTGTCCCACTCAACCTTCCGCTCTTAGACACCTGTGGCCTCTGGCACGGTTACACGGTGTACATGATCTTAACAACTGGACAGAAGGTACAAACATTGTCCCCTTCGGTATTATATTCGGTGGGCCAGTTACAAAGGTACCGATGATGAATTCTCTTGGGTTGCTGCTGATGAACTACATGCTGATGAACTGGTACAGGCATTTCACACTTGCTACCCTCACAAACCTGGACCTTGAAAACATTATAATTCCTTTCATACCGATTTCGCCGTGCTCTGCCAAAGTTTACTTCATGCATTTAGAGGGTAAACATGATGATAGCAAATTGAGTGTTTATCCTCTTCATTATTATTGGTTACTCTCTTTTTTTTATTGTTCATTTTTCTCATAATTGTTGATTTTCACTCTTCATTATTAACTACTTGTTTCATTCACCTTATCTTTCACTTACACTTAAGCTACTTATATTTCAAAACTAATTATTCCTTGTGCCACTCCGCGGCCCGATCGTCTTCAGCTGCAAATCACGATGACATTTTTGTTTATATACAGAATCAAAAAAATATACATAAGCAAGATAGGAGGAATACAAGAAGAGGCTGAAGGTCTGAGGTCCGATATCCGTTACTCTATGCTACTCTGCCCTCTCCTTTCCCTTTATCAATTGTGCCTTCTTTGGTGCTGGTTCTTCCTCCTCCTCCTCTTCTTCTTCTCCTCCCTGATCCTTCTCCTTCTCCTGTTCTTCTTCTTCTCCTTCTCTGTCCTTCTCCTCTTCCCTCTCTCTCTCTTCTTCCTCCTCATCACTATCCACAACCCTTTTTCTCTTCCTCGGCAATTCTGATGGCCCGGTCTTCGGCATCTCAGGGGGCAATTTCCTCCACCTAGCGGCATCCATCATCAACCAGTCCAGCTTCCGGTTGATGTGGCGATGGTAAGTATTGGCCTTTAACTGGCCCTCCCGAAGCTGCCAGTTGTTGGTGAGCAATTGAGCCATTTGGCTCTCCAGTACTGCCAGGCGTTTGCCAGTAGGATTTGCTCCCCCTTCTCGCTTCACTGTCGGGGGCCGGCCAGAGTACAAGCACTGTACTTTTGAGTCATGGCAGGGTTTGCAGATGATGGAACTCCTCTTGCCAGCCTGCATCTGGCAAGGGATTTTCTTGGCTTGGCACCATTCACAGGGGGCCCGGTCATCTTCATTGTCATCATCATTGTCACCGTCATCGCCGTCATCCAGATCCCCGCCAATAGCCTAAAAAAGGCTCAGGAGTTAGTAAGTGGTATTATCAAGAGGTACTTTACCTACCTCAGTTTCCTGACAGCCTTTCCCCTTTCTAACCACCCAGAGAATTTCTACCTTTACTCGACGAGCAGAGGTGGTCGCCACCTCTGATCTCTTGTCTCTATCTAGTCTTCAGGCTCATTGCCTTGAAGTACTCTTGACTCTAACCTCAGGACTTATAAGTTCTTTGATTTACTCCTTGTCGCCGGTGATACTGTTGCTCCGACTTGGCTGCTTCTAGTTCTCTCCTTCTCTACTCTTGATCTCCGGGGACTAGCGATGTAATGGCAGTGTTGTTAATAACTTCACTACTGTCCCATTCGACCCTCCACCCTTAGACACCTTGTGGCCTCTGGCACGGCTTCACAGTGTACATGATCTTAACATGGAGCAACTGAGCAGAGCATGGACAGACTGGTCCCAAGATAATGACAGAGTTGTATTAAGTATTGTAGACATAAGTACTAGTAAATAGGCACATACCTGGTCCCAAAATAATGACAGAGAGGTCAAGATAAGAGACCAGATAGTGGGGAGCTGGCTTTATATATGTGAAATTCATGCCCAACCACTAACACAAAATCCAACTGAGCCAAAAGGCTACTATGACAGGATAATTGTCATAGGTGGTTGGGACTATATATACCACATGTATTAAGACCTCTCCGCATGATCTTAACAATATACACAATCCAATCTGCGAGAAATAACCATGTAATATTGTACAGTTCAAGAATAAAGAAGGTGGCGGAAGCCAGTAGAAGGAGAAGGGTAACAGATGGATCAGTAATCGATGAGGGTTTGACTGTAGTGGGATGTTAAAGTGATGGAGTGATGTATTATACAAATAAGGGCATAGATATGGTGAGAAAAGGAAAATGGTAGATGATACATACTTCATCACAGGGCCCTAGAACACTGTAGTACATAGTATGTTTTACTTCCCTCCCATTACACTGATGCGCAGAATTTGACGATTTTCTTATGGTTGTGCTCTTTTAAGAATTTTGACTGGTTTCTTAAGGAATTCCTGAGATAGAGGAGCGCCCAAACCTATAGAATTTCTTAAAAACTACTTGAATGAATTTCTAAGAATCTTGTCGGATTTTTGAATGCCTCGCGGCTACGGATCCCGGCCCATGACCAGATGATTCAATATCAAAAATCAGACCATTTAAAAAGAAAATTATTTACCCATCGAGTCTGTGCAAGACTGCAACAACTACAATACTTTACTTACCATGTCTACCATATATAATGATATTAGTACTTATGTTGCCCATGAAGAAG
Source organism: Lentinula aff. lateritia (assembly GCA_027886305.1). Lineage (NCBI taxonomy): Eukaryota > Fungi > Basidiomycota > Agaricomycetes > Agaricales > Omphalotaceae > Lentinula > Lentinula aff. lateritia. Next base: position 2,767 of record MU795584.1, read on the forward strand.
TGCTAGTGAATATTGACACTTAAATTTGACCTTGAAATCTTGAGGGTGGGAGTTGAGATGGCATTAACGAGCATTGACAACATTGACAGTGGTGGAAGACTTTCATCCTTGAGACTTGAAGCCAAAACTGAGACCTTGCAGGAGCAGCCATTTGAAGGATGTTGAATCTCTTGACTCTTGTGGCATACACTTGCTTCCAGCTTGTGGGCTGATGCAAGTTGACGTTGAGGAGGAAGGAAGACAACAAAAAATGACAGAGAACTCGAAAATTGTCAGTGCGCTGGCAGATATTTGTAATCAGCTTTACGGTTGTTTGCTGACAATGCCGAGAAAAAAAGAGACTTCGAATATTTTTTGTGAATGCCCAGACAATATTCTTAAGAGTTGCAGGCTTAGTCAGGAAATTTCTTCAGAATTCACAAGAATTCTGGATCCAATATAGATATTCACGATATTCTTGAAAGTGTGTTCATAAAAATTTTGTTCTTTCTGATTCTTAAGAATATACCAAAGTTCTGTGCAGCAGTATACCAGTCATTTAAATGTACATTATTCTTGTTATATATGATATATACTCAAGAAGATATGTAGTCAAACCCTCACCGATATAAAAGTGCTGAGATGCCTAGGCAACAACGCCAAGGTGCACATCGGGAAACCCATTGGCCTTGATGCGCTCAAGGAGCCACCAGAATGGCGTGGCATAAGTCAAGTCAGAACCATTTGTATGGCCAGCACCACCAGTAATCATGCCACCAATACGGCCACGCAAGTCGGCAATTATCGAACCTGGATCACCAGGTTCCGAAAAAACTCCAACCTTATGATCATAGTTCATGATCCCCCACTCCATGGAGGTTTGGTGAATCGACATATCTAGGAAGTACGTACGAACGATAGAAAAAGGGCCGTTTGCGCGACCATAAGTGGTGCCAGTGGCATTACCATTCTTGACAACTACCAGGCATGGTTCGTGATTCACGTCCCACATGTCAGGGGTGTGCATCAAGCTATCAGGGATGATACCTTCAAGGGGAAGCACACGTTCTATAGGATCATGTGCAAACCGCCAATTGTCGGAAAAACACTGGATGAAGAATTCATCAGGTCCTCCCTTTGGTCCTAGTGTCAGTAATTTAGTATGAAGCCTTGGTCAGATACTCAAGAACGGAACGCACCGAGATCTATTTGGTTGCCCTGGAAGCCATCACCGAGCTTGGTTCGGTCGATGCTGAATATTCCCCGATCCTCCGTGAAGCGCTGTTCACCAACACCGAGGCGGAGGGCTGGAGAGCAGATGATGTGGCCAAGAATGCGATTGTTGAATCTTTTCCAATTCTTGTTAACCTGCTCATACAACGCTCCGAGTGCCTCCATCGCCTCCAGGGAACTCTCGATTTTTGACCGATATTTATCATTTTCATTGGCAGGATCCTTCTACCACTCCTCCCAGAGCTCGACCCAGGCGCTGTGCTGTGCAATTCTGATTTTGATCGACTGAACGAGGTTGGCATAAGATCTCTTCCCAAACAAAAGGACGTCTTGAAGAAGTCCACCGGGGTGGCAAACATAATCAACATTGGCCTCTTTACGTCCAATGAGGACGTGTCGGCAAGACAGGCCCAGGAGGTCATTGCTACCGTCACCCTTGGCAAGATAGAGAGCCATAGTCCCTTCTGTGTTGGGCCTGGCCCTTGTAGAGATATGAAGGCCAAGAGAAGGAGTAAGGGGACTAACGACTTCAACGACTGGGTCCTTACGCCGAACAGGTCTAAGAAATTGAGGACCACTCTTAGACATGTAGAATGATTCGCGGAAGTCAATGTCGACATCGGTAATTTGGTAGACCTTGAGGAGATCCAGAAGTATCTGAGCCACATCGTGGGCAGCCGTGGCAGTGACAGACCCCGGGAAAACACCAACCCAGATAGTGACGGGACTGAGGACTGGGTACCCATATTCATCGTTACCTAAAGGTTCATCTGCCTGGAAGCGAACAACATCAATAGTCGTGAAGCGAATCTAAAAAATCCCAGCAATGAGCAAGCCTGCGACACGATAAAAATGAAGACTTTATCAACTCCCCTCGTGCGCATCCATAATTTTGACAATCTCCCAACCCAGATCGTCGTTCCACACCTTCGTAATCGGATGATTGAAAACTGGGACTAGCTCCTTCGAACGGTCCGGAGGCTCAAGTACGCAGGATGGGATCCACTTCTTGCCTGTACGATAGAGTAATCTTGGTGCAGAATGGAGCCCTCCATAGTAAAACCGAGCCTCCGTCTCAGAGACAGCGTGCGGATCACTTGTAACGACGACGGCCGGGGAAATAATTTGGTCTTGGTCCGGATCGTAGTTGGCCCAAACAGCCTCGTGAAGAGTCCGAACGCAGTCCTTGATAAATTCAGCAGAAAGCATTGAACAAAAGGAGGAACTGAATCAGCACTGTTTACACAAATTCTGCCAGTTGAAATACAGTTTGGTCGTGCTTGACAGTCCAATGAGCGCATCACTCAGGGGCCCGGCGACGCCCCGAAACAGAGCTTGAAGGCGGCAGCCAGTTATTGGCTTTGAATTGGGGATTATCATGACTATCATTGCTGCTATCATGGTGGTCGGAGTAGTTTAGCAGACCGAGATATGGTAAGAGAATGCGCACTGCGAGCAACAATCATTTAATGAATGTAACGTTGTCCGTCCAGCAGAACTCTGCATCACTTTACAGCATGTGCGGAGGATGTATGTATGTACATGGATGCATATGTTCAAGATCTATATCAAGCTGTATATGTACGGTGAAATACTTATGTTATAAAGGAAGCTAACAGGTCACGAACGAAATTGGGTGCAGCTGCATTGCAAGCCGCATATACCCAGTGCGTATTCAAAAGCCCAATGCAGCACCAAACAGGGCACCCCCAATCAACACGAGAACGGAAGGAATCGAACCCCCATACGTCGCAATAGCATTGTTTGTTCCGAGAGTAGAGGCAGTCGCTGATGCACTGGTACTGGGAACCACATCGCTCGAGGTGATGGTAACGACAAGGCCAGAAGACGACGAGGAGGTTGAAGAGGTAGCAGAAGACGGCGGCACGGTGGAAGTAACGAAGAAGGTCGCAGTACTAGTGCTCTCGGTTGTATCGGTGCTGGTGCTAGTAGTGGAGGACGAGACAGAAGAAAGTGTCGTTGTAGATGTTGACGTTGACTCGCTTTGAGAGGTGGATGATTCTGACAAGAGAGATGATGATGAGGTGGTGGTGGTAGTTAGGGAGGTAATGGACGTAGAAGCGCCGGAATCAGTGGAAGAGCTCAGAGTAGATGTCAAGGACGTTTCTGCCGACGTTGACGTGATGAGAGAGGTAGAGTTAGTTACTTGAGTGCTTGTTCTGTCAAAAGTGAAGAGCAACTTTAGAGCAAGTTGATTTAAGACCTGACCGGAACGTACGTCGATGACTCCGACACGCTCGAACTGACACTCGTGGTATCCTGAGCAAAAGCCGCCGAAATAGCAGAAAGTACAAGTACAAGCTGTGATTTGGAAAGCATCATTGTGGATTTCCCTTGGTCGTAGCCTGAATGAATGTGTTTTATGTGAGAGATGGTTGAGACTCGGGGTATTTTTTTTCGTGGAGTAACCCCAAATTAGGGAGTTAAAAAAAAAAAAAAAAAAACTTAGCGCCCGTGCTCCTGTACCATTCTCGAAACTTACCTGACCTCCCAAGTCCCGGTCCCAGCGCCTAGCCTAGCTAGTCATATTAATGCAGTATAACCTGAAAGGTGAGTACTGAAATGGTGATCTGTGGTGACCTTCAAGTGATGCTAATGACCATTTACTATCCGTTTATACAACAAATCCCAACCAACTCAGTTCGGCAGAGTTCAGCTCAGCTCACGTCGAAAAGTGAATTTGCTAAAATGAGCACATATATGTAGGTCAAATGAATTTATAGATCAGTTTTCAATGAACATATCTACCAGAACAATTATGAACAATTCCTTATATGGAGGCTGTAACGAGTGATGACAACCGTTGTCTTTTCTTGTTCTTGTTATATTTCAAGTTCACATATAAAGGACGTGGTCTCCTTCCGTGGAGCCAACACAACATGTCCCAAAGCTCCTCCTCTCATCATTCTTCTCTAAAGTCAATGGTCACCTCGATAATTGAGGGATCTGCAGAGGGGGACATGAAAACTATTCCTTGCTCAGCGTATCCTGATATGAATCTCGAATCTCCTCGAACACAATCACTTGCAGTGCTCAACTATGCTCGTCTAGTCTTTAAAAAACACCACGAGCAAAAGCATCGGATCCTACCGGATAGTTTAGGATCTCATGTCGTTCAATCCATTGTTAGTTTCAACATGTTCAAGGTGATTTTGAATTGTCTACTAGATAGATCTCAGTCTGCGCTGTATGTTCAATCTTCTCACCCTTATTGTATATATTCTAGCAAATTGCAGACGTAGCATGGATTCCACAAGATGAACAACAATTAGATAGGTTGCTTAGGACCGAACCACGGTTCAGTAGATATCTTCGTCTGGTAGAGCCGCCGAAGCGTATGAGATTAGAAGTAGGAACGGAAGGAATAAAGGACTCGTTCAGGTATGATCTTGCTATGTCGTGAAAACTGCTTATGTGAACTACGATCACTGCAGTAAACTTCTCGTTGGTGAAGGCATGTTGGCGGTGATTGTGTCATTAGAATCAAACCCCCAACATAAGTTCATGTGCTTCAAGATCCCTCTTCAATCCCATGGTTCAATTGGGACCTTCGGCTTCAATCATCATCATCTGCATAACAGGCTCAAGCCCGACCGCGTCTTTGTCATTTTCAATTTCGCATCGCAAGGCCATCATCCCCAGTGGTTAATCACTACCAGCGAAGAAACTTTGCTTAACAGAAATTTTGCTCTATTCAGATTTTGGTGTAGAGGTAATGATGGGGGTGCTGGCAATGGGTGGACTACGATCCATATTCTGGGTCCAGCGACTGCCAGCGAGTACAAACAAGGGGATATTGGAGAGAGAGTTAGGGATAAAAGACCGGATGGAGCTCCACAGTAAGATCGTCTGTTTTCCGAGCCTTTACGGCCTAACTCATCATAATCATGAAGATTTGAAAGTATCGATGCATACTCAGATGAAGAGGCTTCTAAAGCTGATGATGATGATATTCCGACTCCAGAGCAGAGCCCTCCTTCAGAAAACCCCTTCCGCTCTATAACAGGCTCTAAGAATCCATCAGGAAATTCCCCTCCTCGTCTGTTCCGAACTTCCAATGATCCGACTACTAGTACTTCAACAGCGCCAACGCATTTATGGGTGGAACCAAGATCCCAGAACTCTTCCGCCTCTTACAATGTTTCGCAAAAGAGTCAAAATACTAACAGGCCTTCGGTGTCCCACTCAGAGAATTTTGGGAGACGTCGATATCATTCGTCCACATACACCTCCAGAACAACGGCGGCTGCGCCACAATTTGTACCTCCTGTGCGTCCTTCGCCTGCAATGTGCCATTGGACGTATAGGGCACAGCCAATGACTTACGGTCCCTACATTTACAATGCTCCGATATATCCTACCGGTCCCTTTATGTACGGTCAGCCATATCGCAATTAACAAGCAGTTGGTATCTGTTCAGTCTCTTCGTCGCTATCGGACGGCAGAACTGGGTTGTAACATCGATTACAGTGCAGACTAATGTTTACATTACTGTAGAATTACAAGATGTCATTGTGCATTATAGTCCGTGAAAAAAGGGTATTCAGTTAGAAAATTTGGAAGGAACGTCCTTGCTGTAAGATCGAGATGGAAGTAAGTGCCTTGAATATGTAAAGCAAAAAAATAGGCTTACCCGGTGATTTTTTCGAATCCCTCTCTGGCGGCATCGGTGATTTTTTCGTTGGTGTTGCGGCCCAAGTTTATGCCCTCTTTCTTCTCGATCGCGTCAAGACCTGTAACAAAGATGAGCCCATTTTCACACTCTTGACTTGAGATAGAAATTGACGCGCACCCTTATCACCATAGTCCTCGCTCTGTTGCTGTCCAGTAGCGTTCTGCTGCTGGTATGCATTGGCGTTCATCTCGTTGCCAGAACCGGTGTTAAAATCGTCAACAGAAGACATAATTTTGAGATTCAAACTCTTTCAAGTGTTTGTTTGTTGGAGGGTGTGATTGTAAGTTCAAGAAATCGTTGAGAAGTTTATATATACCATCTGCTACGAGAAATGACGACGATAATGCGTAGGTGAGCTGCTCATGTACGTCACTTGAATCCACCAAGTGGGGTGCGGCTATAATGACGTCAAAGCCAGCGCCTAATAGACTTATTTAGGCGACAACACATCGTAAGGATGTCAAGCCTGCTCAAAGAACTTCTCAACACAATTAGAGCAGACTGCCGGGATTATCAAAGATTATCAATCGCAAGTCGGAGATTATCGACTGCGCTGGGATCCGATTTTTTCACCTCGGAAGATTCAATGTTGTAAATTGTATACAATGTAATGACAGTACCAAATAGGTATAGTGTAAAGTCGTAATTTACTACAAGATCTCGACTTTACATTCGGTATTTTCTACTAATGGGCGAGACAGGTTCATTGTCGACCAGTGAGCCAGATATTGACGGGAAGATACAGGAACAACTTACACTGGTGTCCAATGTCGATATTACTAGAATGTAACGCTCGAGCTCTCGTCCTCCTTGCCGTCTGACGCATAATCTTTTGCAGTGTCAATTCTGATCGATATGTTTTGCGGCCGCAGGTTTTTGGAATTTGTGGGGAGTACAGCGTGGTCGCGAGAAGCCTGCGAAAGAGACACCATCATGTGTTCAGCGTCATTTGACCCATTCCGAATCTGATTCCTCGCATTCAAAGTGGCCAGGAGAGAGTTCGAATACACTAGAAGACAGATAACAAGAAAAACAAAGGACGGATGGCTTGAATTTTAGTATTGTCTTCAACGCCACATCAGGAGGAAATCAGACTCACGTCTTCCAATGCAGAAGTAGAAGGGGGCGTATAACAAGGTCTTTGGTGACGCGATGAGCTAATAGAATGTGTATCGCCGATGTTAGCGGCAACCCTGAGCGATAGGTGACAAAACGCACAGATAACAAAGATGCAATAGCACAGACACTATCGACACATCCGCGGATGAACTGTTGTTTGAGCGGTCCAAAATCCACAAAGATAAATATTAGCTAACCTGGTTGCCCTAAATCAGTTTGCGTGAGTAGGAGAGAAATTTCGATCCTCAGCATACTCCACTCACAATCCAGTATTCACCCCGAACAGAATCTACGAGCAAGATTTTGAGGGTATTCAGTTCGTGCGTGAATCAGAGTTTGTGGAGTAGTACATACGAGCTTGTTAATCATGGTATCGGAGCTTGAAAGGTCACATATGATCAGACCTACTTCGGACACAGAAGGAACCACTGGCACTTACTGCTTGAACCCCGTTCGGGACTTTGCGAGCAAAAAACACAAGCTAGCAGCTATAATGACATCTGGACAAAGGGCGAAACTCCGTTTACATAGAAATTTCACTGAATATCTTCTTCAAGTACAAACCTGCTGCCGTGGATAGTGCGTTGATGGAAATTGTCAAATCCTGAAAAAAGAAAAAAATTATAGACTGCGCTCCAACAGAAATTCCAACAAGCTCACAGAAATGCCTAGCAATTGTTGGAATGTTGAAAGCTGCAGTCTGGAAGATGAATGAACGTGTAGCATGGACACAACAAGGGCAGGTCTAGATCGCTCACGATATAATCACCCATGCTGTACATGTTCAGCGATCAGTCGTACAATTGTTGGAAAATCCATCATGGACCCACCAGTGCCGCATGCTACATTTTTTCACCGATTAACGCCGATACAGAATTTTTTTAGGTGCAAAAACTTACCAGTTTGGGCCAGTACTATCAACATGATGACAACTGCGAGAACATGATTCTTTTTACTGACTGAGGGAAGGAGTATATTAGTAGCGGTCATCAGTCTGTAGAGCAAATGCGTAGGTCTCACGTCGCCATACTCGCACTGTGTAGAAGCTGATGATAAAATCAAATAATCTGCCACAATCCATCTCTGGTAGAAATCGCTCACGTTTGCACAAGAGCTCCGGTGAATCCCTAGGTTATTTTATGTTGAAAAGATGAAGCACAGATCCTTTATCCAATACTCACGGTTGGGACAGCTTCGGCCTATTCCAGGACACGATCATGATTTGAATCCTTCAAGTAGAGATCTACCTACCAAAACCGACCTGTGCAAGGTTTAGATATTTGTGTGACAATTTGTCTAGTCAAGACGCACCAGATCATGAAATCTAGCTGTCCATTGTCACTGAACAATGACAATAAGTAATGTTGTTCGCGGATATAGGGAAAGACGAACTAATAGCGCGATACCAGATAGAAGTAAACTGCCAAGTTCGTTAGTGCGTGAAGAGAGGAAAAAAGGAAGGGGGCCCTAGTAGACTTGCTAGTATGAGAGATGAAACAGAGGTGTACAGTGTCGAAAAGGACCGTGATTGCGACCTAATATGAAAGGATCAACGACAAACTGCGAGGTGAATGCTTGCAATCTCTCACTAGACTCTTTAAGTACCACGCGTCATCGCGGTAACCTGTGCGGAAATTTCTAGTTCGATTCTTTAGGTGAAAATTGGCTTTCAACACGTACGATTGAAGTAGAATAATGTTTGAACGAGGGATATTCCGTAGAGCACCGCGCTGACTATAATGCCTACGAGCATGGCACCCATCGTGTTGTCGAGAGGCTGGTGCTCCCCAGGAGACTGTATAGTGGCGGGCATAAGTACAGGCAGGACTGGGGAAAGGACAGTGTCGAACAAATGGTCCAAGCAAATTTTAGTTCGAATTATGGATGATATATACCCACAATATTTTTGAGCCCTGATTACGACCTTGTCAAGATATAGATTCAGAGACCGACAATAAAAACCTGTTTCTAATTAGATGCTGGTCGGTGATTTCGTGTACAGGGCAAGGGCTTCGCGCATTATCGACATTTCGAATCTCTTCGAATTCGAGTCTGTATGTCAAAGAAAAGTTGGAGCGTTCACATGAATGACATACCGTCATTGCCTGTTATTGCCAACACAATCTCACGAGGACTTTACTGTACGATATCACCCCTTGGAACGAAAATGGAGAGTACCAAATCAGTTTACATGCAGGACCTGTTCCAAACTATGGAATGAGCCTTGGGCATGAGCTCCAAACAAAAGAAGTAGACATGAATACATCAAAAGAAGCTCTTACCCTGGTTGGAAGAACGAGATGGGCCCTGTGGGCGCGCGGGACGTATGCTATAAAATTGCACGACGCAGTCGGTCTCCGCATTTCATATCCGAGCCATATTGGGTCTGAGAAACATCCGAGATTAGAAATACGAAACAGTATCACCGCGTGAGTATGTCACCCTCCATGAGAATATACACTTTTCTGAGGATGGAGATTGCAAGGAGTTCAACTTCTGGTTGTTACATAATCGCAAAACTGTCTCTTTTGACGCGACATTGATCCCAACCCACGTACTTACCATCCACCCTCGCGACGACTCTATTTTCCAACTAATTCCCGTTGCTCTTCCTGTTTAATCAAACAGAATCAGACCGAAATGAAAGAAGTCGAAGCCCTTTAGAAACCGAAGGAAACACAACATATAGGTTACACTTAGGTTACTGAAAATGTTGTGATCCTTATGGAATCTTTCTGGCGATTTATTAGAGGCCCTGAATCCGTGTCCGTGTACGGCTTGTTACACGGCTATGTCCAGGGATCATGGGAGCTATAAAGCACCTTTTGAGTTCGTTTTCCTGACTTACTTCGCTGTAGTTTCTGAACACTTTTGCTCATACGGTTGAATTTGATTTACCCTGAGGAGCGCGGACCAATTTGGTTAGAAGTGCCGCTACTATCTCCGTACTCTGATATGTATACACACCTCGAGGCCAGGGATTTCAGTCAAATCATTTTATCACAAGTCTTGATTACGGAGTTTTCCAGTCTCAGATCTCGGATACATACAACTTAATTTGGGTTGTCAATTCTCCCAGGTAAGTTTACTATTTTGTATACATATGTGGGTCAACTATCAAGGAACTCCTCGTCCACTCCTTTCTACTACAGCCTCAACATTATCATGTCATTTCCCTTTTTCTCTAGTGCTCGCCCTCCGCTACCTCCTGGTCCAAAGGGTCTCCCTCTCATTGGTGTAAGACCACTCAATCTCTGGAATCTAGCTGCAAGGTTGACATCTCACCCAGAACGTTTTGGACATGCCCAGCGAGAGCGAATGGCTCACATTCGCAGAGTGGGGTCGACAGTATGGTATATTCTTTCAAAAGCTCCAAGTATCCCACTCAAAATCCTGACGCTCGATTTTGTAGGCGGTTTATGCTCTGTTACACTGATGGGTCAACCTATGATAATTGTTAATTCTGGCGAAATGATGGAGCAACTGGACAAGCGAGGATCTCTACATTCTGACCGCCCACGCCTTCAAATGGCCGGCGAGCTTGTTGGGTATTCCAAGACGCTCGTCCTTGTTCCTTATGGTCAACGACTTCGCAACTATCGTAGACACGTTTCGAGAATGATAGGGAGCCCTGGGACACTGTCTCAATTTTACCCGATGATTGAGGCAGAAACACATATGTTCTTGAAACGGACCGCTGCTAATCCAGACTCGGATTTACTCAGCCACAATCTTAGAAAGTGCGTTAACAGATTTTTTTTTTTCTGTCTATTTATGGTTTTTAGGACGTCTGGGTCAATCATCTTGAAGCTTTCTTATGGAATCGAAGTCCAGGAAGAGAACGACCCCTTTGTCTCGCTCATTGAACGGGCAAACGACAATTTCAGTCTTGCGACCAAACCAGGTCGGTGAGGCGCTTGTGGTCAACATCGATGGTCACTGATAGCTATAGGTGCCTTTTTGGTGGATGTGTTCCCCTCTTTACGACACATTCCTCCTGGATTTCCGGGTGCAAAATTCCACCAACTGGCGGCTAAATGGGCCAAAGACTTCAATGACATGATCGAGATTCCCTTCAATTTCACTAAAGAGCTAATGGTCCGTATTTTCAAAGGATACATAGTGGTCACTTCCTAATTTACGCCCATGTCAGAGTAAAGGAATTGCTCCTGTTTCCTTTGTTAGCGCATCTCTTGAACATGAAGACAAGCTGTCGGAGAACGAGATTTTCGAGATCAAACATACTGCTGCTTCCATCTATGCTGGTACGCGTCTAGTTATTTATATAATATTTCTAACCAAAATTCCCTCCATCAGCGGGTGCAGACACCACAGTTAGCGATCAATATTCAGTATTCCTTGCCATGGTGGTAAGTGTTATCCCTTGATCATTTGTGTGAATTTCTGAGTGTAATTGCATACTACAGCGCCATCCTGGTATGTCATGCCCACGTTCCGTTGGAAGTAGCTCCTTTAATGACTTCTTCAGAGGTTTTACACAAGGCACAAGCAGAGATTGACTCTGTCGTCGGCAATGAAAGGCTACCTACCTTTAGCGACCGCGAACACTTACCATATTTGAACGCAGTTTTAAGTGAATCCTTGCGGTGGAACAGCGTAGCTCCTACAGGTTAGTAATGCTTCATTTTGACTGCCATAACTTTGTAATCGAGTCCGTGGTTTTTTCAGGTGTTCCGCACAGATCGATGGAGGATGATATTATCGGCGGTTATTTTATTCCCAAAGGGTCCATTATCATAGCCAATCTCTGGTACAATATTGTTTGCTCTTCCTTCTCATTCTTCATTCTGACTTTCACTGCAGGAACATGTTAAATGATCCCGAAGTTTATCCCGATCCTTTCAAGTTCGATCCAGAGCGACATATTTCGCTTCCCGGAAAGCCTGCGCAGAAAGACCCTCGTCATGCTTGCTTTGGATTTGGCCGCCGCGTATGTGTTGGCATGCACCTTGCTGAAGCCTCTTTGTGGATATATATCGCAATGATTTTGGCGGTCTTTGATATCACCCCCGCATTGGATGAGCAAGGCAATCCAATTATACCTGAGCACGAGAACACAACGGGGACCATCAGGTGTGTGTCACTCGGTGACATTCTTGTTCGACCGAACTTACTATCTGTTTGCCAAAACAGTCACCCGAAACCTTTCCAGTGCACCGTCAAACCTCGCTCTGAGAAAGCCTTGTCTCTTATCACAGCTGATATCGCCCGATGAAGCCCATCTATCTTCTACCTTGATTACCAATATGATTTCGTATTCATAGATTCGATTAATGAACATTTCATACATATAATATAGCAACCAACATGACTTCCTTTTTTATCATATCATATCAGAAAAGTAGTGTGCTGTGTTTGGTCTTAAACAACGCCTGACTTTTCAAAAATTTCTCCATGAAACAATCATGAACATGGCAGGAAACACAATTATTTTGAATATTCCTGTGTTAATTTCAGACTAATCCTTAGCAGATTGTTCCAAAATAATCTCAGCTACAATTTTTTACAAAATTCTCAAAAATTTCAGCCTATTCTTCATGAGAAAAGTCCTTCATCCCCGCAGTGTACACGATGAAAATTGATTTTTCACCTCTACTATTGTGGCACGAAAGGGCACGAACAGCTTTCGCAAGTAAGGTAGCCACAGTCGGGACACTCCTGATCGACGGGGTCGTCCGTGAACTTTAAATCGCAACCGAGTCGTTTGTAGATAAGAGTGATATCATGATTGATAGGTAACTCAACATTATACCAGTGCAATGAGTGGTGCGAGGCTTGGACTTGGGTTTCTTATGCTGTTCAATCTGCACAAAAAATATGTGAGTCGGAGAAAGTCATATACCAGTCGGACATTGTAATAACAGCAGTCGGACATTAACTCGAAAGCCTAGCAGCGCCTAATATCTGACAGAATAGTGACTAAGCAATCTGTGCCGTGAGCGCTTACTGGCTCTGCCGTGGAGCGGCACTGAGTCTACGGGTGTTTGTTCGGTTTGACCACGGCACTGCGTCTACAAAAGTTCTCGAGTGTAATATAAGAAACAAAATAAAGAACAAAGCAGTCTCCCTGGTACCAGACAGCAAGAGAAATAAATGCAAGGGGGTGATCCAACTCACGAGGCACCTTCTACAGCATTGACTGGCCCATCGGTATACTTATGTTGCAGATGGCAGCCTGAGTACCACATATTGTGACACAGTGGAGACACACTTGATAATAATTGGCCCTATAGGATGAACAGGTTCATCTGCAGAACCTGGATAATTCTGACAGTGGCATCTAAAATATCACAAACAGACTTTTTGAGATGCCTTTAGTACTTCTGAAGCCAGGACATGCTATCTGGTCTTTTATGCTGTTCAATCTGCACAAAAAATATGTGAGCCGGAGAGAGTCATACACCCCCTCGGACATTGTAATGTAAGTAGTCGCACATTAACTCAAAAGCCTAGCGGCGCCTAATATCTGACAGAAAGGTGACTCAGCAATGAATGCCATGAGCGCTTATAGTCTCTGCCGTGGAGCGGCATCTAGCGGCACTGAATCTACGGGAGCTCGTTCGGTTTGACCACGGCGCTGCATCTGAGTCTACAAAAGTTCTCTAGTATAATATAAGAAACAAAATAAAGATCTGTTAGCTACCCTGGTACCAGACAGCAAGAGAAATAAATGCAAGGGGGTAAATGAGCTCACGAGGCACCTGGCAGGGTAATGCTTCATTTACACTTCTACAGCATTGACTGGCCCACCGGTATACTTAGGTTGCAGACAGCAGCCTGAGTACCATATTTAGTGACACAGAGGAAGACCCTGTAAGACCTGGGTCAGAATAGGTCTTAGGGTGGATTTGGTATAAAGAGTTTATGTTGTAGCGTGCTAGGAGCAGGCTGGAGCTCGAAGGGA
>MU795585.1:0-16684 GCA_027886305.1 Lentinula aff. lateritia
GGGTTTGACAATGGTGGGACGTGAAAGTGATGGAGTGATGTATCGTACAATTAAGGGTGTAGAGACAGTGAGAAAAGGAAAATGATAGGGGCTACGTACTTCATGACACAAGTATTCGACAGTGTCGACGTGGAACGCACATTTTTCCGGCTTTGCATGGAGGTGGTTCGCCCGTAATCGTTCAAGGACCTTCCTAACGTGTTCCACATGGGCTGCTTCATCATCCGAATAGATCAGTATGTCGTCCAAGTAAATCACCACGCAAACGTCCACTATATTGTGAAAGATCTCATTCATGAAGAATTAAAATGCAGAGGGAGCATTTGTGAGCCCAAAAGGCATTACCAGGTACTTGAATGACTCATACCGAGTTCAGAATGCAGTCTTACACTCGTGTCCCTAGGCTACTCTGACATTGTTGTAACCTGCACAGAGGTCGATCTTTGTGAAGATCTTCCCCTTCCGCAGTTGATCCACTAAGGTACCTATCAGGGGGAGGGGATGCCTAGTCTTCTTTGTGATCTTGTTCAGAGCTCGATAGTCGATGCAGAGTCATAGGGTACCATCCTTTTTCTTGGCAAACAAGACGGGAGCTCCCGCAGGGGAACTGGAGGATCGTATGAACCCCTTCCCCAACATCTCGTCGATGTACTCCTTAAGAGATTTCAGCTCTTTCTCAGACATGTTGTAGAGCTTCCCTATGGGAGGTATCGCATCCCCTTCTGTTTCGATTTTGATGTCCTAGGGTCGGTGCGGAGGTAGCGTCCTTGCTTCTCCAGGTGAGAATACGTCCAGGTAGTCCTGGTATTGGACGGGAATGGATTTCTTTAACTCCTCCGTCTCCTGGCACTTTGATGCTTCTTCGTCGAGTTCCTTGACAACCTCCCCTTGTTCCGGACTAGGGTTCCCACTCTCAGGATCCTTTGGTTGCTGCACTTCCTCTGGGGAACTGCTAGCACTCGCCCGGAGCATTTCTTCGGTAGGGGACTCTTCCTTAGTGGGCGATATGTGAAGGAAATACACTGGGGCTCCCTCCCTCAATAGGTGATCCATCCCAGCAGCTCCTATTAAGCTGATGGGCTTCCCTTGTATGGTGAGGTCTGATTTTCATTCCACCACATGGGTACCTGCTATGAGCTGCTTTCTTCGGAAATTGTTACGCCTTATTGAACCCTTGGGAGTTAAACCAGACCTTGAAGGGATCTTGGGTATGGTCAGACTTTCGATGTCTAAGGTGGGGAGATCGGGGTAAGGTCCATGTTCCCTCCTTTTCTTCCTCCACCTGACTTTTTGTTTAGCTCCAGGCCAGGAAGAGGATCATTCCGTGTCTCTACTCTTCCACTTTCGATAGGCCTCCTCTGAATCCTTCGCGGGTGGCGGGATTCCTGCCTCCATGGCAGATCGTCCGGCCTCGAGGGTTTCCTCCACCTCTTGTTCCGTGCTTTTGCTCGTGAACGCTAGCCATTCGTTGATCCCCATAAGGATTGGATCGTCTGGCCCTAGATCTTTTCCTGAGGGGACTAACTTGTGTGGACCTGGTCGTCTTGACTCATACTCCTCGTCCTTTACTTCCTCTAGCTTCACCTCCTTCCTTGGAGCTTTGAGAGGAGCTTCAGGAGGTTGCTGGGGAGCCTCAGGAGGTTGTTGGAGAGTTCCTTCATGTATTTTCTCACCGTTTACCCCCTTTTCTGGCTCCTCAGTACCTCCCTCGGCACCTGGTTGGACAATTTCCGATGCAAGGGCTGCTGAGATTCGGACGTTTCGGTCCTGGAACATCAGACAAAGTTCCTTCCAATCGATTACTGGGTTGTGCATGCGTAGCCACGGTAGTCCTAGCACAATTGGAGCCGTGGTGTGTAAGCGAGTTACTAGGAACTCCACCTTGTGAATGGTTCCGTCCGCAAAGCTGATCTGGTCAGTGTAGGTCTGAGTTATCAATCCTGCAGAGGTAGGTTGCCCGTTGAACAGCTCCAGAGGAATGCTGTTCGTTAAGTCGACCAGGTTTTCAGGGTGTTGCATAGCAACGGTTTTGTCTATGAAGCATCTAGTTGCTCCACTATCCACTAGTGTGGCGTATTCTTTATCTTCATCGAGGTCGGAGAATGGAAAGCATGTAAGGATGATGAAGGAATTATAGGATTGGGATGTGAAACGAGCTGGCTGACTCCCCGCGAGTGCAGCTCTTATTGTGGTAGGCGAAGGTGTTGCGGGGCTTCGCAGTTCACCCTGATCTACCTCGAAGCCCCCTTCCCATTTCCCGCTTTGTCCAACAGTTCTTGCTCACCTTCCTTTGGTGAGTCTAGGATGTGAACGTTCCAGAGGTCATCCATTCCCTTCCATTCCTCCACCACGATCCCGGCACGAATCCATTCTAAAGCACGAGTTGAATCATCCTTACGACCTCCCCCTTGGTTGGCCGTCCCCCTTCCTCGAGTTGAATCGGCCTTGGAAGCTCTCTCTGAGCTTCCTTGATCCTCCACTAGTCGTTCCAGTGATTCTGGGTTAGGACAGTCCTTTGCCCAGTGCTCTGTTCGTCCACAGTGCATGCAGAGCTCCTGTCTTCATCTTCTCCACTTCTCCGCTCTTTCTTCAGGAGTCCATTTCCTCCTGGTATCAGTAACCTGCCCGGAGGACCGCTTCGGTCCATTCTCCTCCATCCCTGCAGTGGCAGCAGTCCTCCTCTTCCCCTCGATTTTCGCTATCGTAGTTTTCCTCATTCCCCCAAGCTGCGGAAGCCCTTTGTCGTCCCTCTTTCCAGTTGGACCTGTTTTGGAACCTCCCTGTCACAGCTGGTTTTGGATTGGAGGTCCAGACGTCAGCTGGGTCTTGATCCCTATGCAAAGAGGACTTATAAGGAGCTTCGGGTGCGAGCTCCAGCCCGGGGAAACGGCTCAGCCATCCTTGCAGTGTTTTTTCGCCGTGGAGGTTCCTCAGACTCTCCGCTTGCGCGTGTACAGCTCCGTCTAACTTCGTGAACACTCGAGTCCATTCATTGTAGGATCTAGGTTCTTCCCTTCCAGTAACAACCTGTAAAGGCAGCCAGGGAGCTACTCCTTTCTTAAGGTATGTCACCAGGGCCTCATCGTTAAACCTGGTCAGAGGAGCATATTCGTTGAAGCAGATGAAAAAGTTGGCAAAGCTTTCCTCAGGCATTTGTTTCATCCAAGCCAACCTCCTCCTCGCCTCGTCTGCTTCATTGATGGGTCCGAATTTGGAACCAAATTCCCATTTAAATTCTGTCCAATCCTCGAGACAGGTATACTCTCCCCTCAGTCATTGCCAATTCAACATATTGAAGTGGGAGAGTGCTGCGCCAGTGAGGTGACTGGCTGCTGAAGCACACTTGTCCTTTTCTCGAGCGTAGATGGTAGGACGTACCCCAAACATCCTTTCTAAACTGAGGACCCATGTCTTCTATGCAGAACGATCGTCACCTGCGAAGCTCTCAATTTTACCAACGTTGAGTTTCGACTCAATGGTGATTCAATTCCTCTCCTTGTTGCTCTCCCCCGTATTTTGTCCTTCGTTGGAGGGTCCAGGGGCTGCTTTACGATGCCAACCTTGTCTTGGATCATAGTACCAGGGTTGGTCTGGGTCATAGTGTGTAGGAGGTATCTCAGGAGCTCCCGTGGGAAGCTCCCTCCTGTCTCCATTGCTCCTGCCATCGTTCCTACCCGATTGGGTCAGTTCCCCTTCATTGGAGCCTTCGGAATTGTTATCCCCCGCTCCTTCCTTCCTGTCCCCTTTTATCCCGTCCTCCCTGGCTCTGGGATCTTTCTCGATCTCTCGAGTGATTTGAGAGATGTGGGGGAGGCGCTCTATCAGGGAGGTTATACCCTCCCTTGCCTCCTCCACTCGCGGCTATTCCACCGTCCTCCAACGTGTACCTTCCCCCCTCCAGTCTCACGTACTCCCCTGGCTCTGCTCTTTGCACACGAGCTCCCCATTCCTGAATACGCCGCCTATCCACACTCGGGGTGGTAGGTATTGGAACTATTTGTTCTTCCTGAAGATTCCCATCTCTAACTCCCATAGGGGTGCGTCTAGTGAAGGGTATTGGTTCCGTAGCTTGCCAGCTTCTTGGCTGAGGAACTACGGGAGAGGGACCCCCCCTCGCTTCATCTCTTATTACCAGAGGCTCTTGTCCGAATAATCCCGCCGCATTTCCTGTTTTGGAGATCTGTCCACCAGTCGGTATTCCCCCTGTTACAAACCCTTCCTTTACCTCACGGAGTTGCTCCTGGAGCGTCTCAATGACCCGAGCCTGCTGTTGGATCATTATTGCCGCTTCCTGAGAATGTGTCGACTCGAGGACAGTGCCAGGTCAGTTCATTTGAGCTCCTGTCACAAAGGAAGTTCCAAAAGGAGCTCCCTGCGGAGGAACTGCCTCTTCGTGAACTGCCAACCTTCTTTGTTGGTTCAGGCCCCTTTGACTCTCCGCTCCTACTGCCTGCGACTGCATTGATACCGACCCCTGATAGGGTATGATTGATGAATTGCTCAATCTTGGCAGAACGTGTACAGGGTTGGGGACCAACTGAGCTGTCAGATCGTGCCCAGAGATCTGTGATGAATGTTGTGTGCTATCCATCCTTACTTCACCAAACTGATATCGCTGCGTCGAGACTGGCGTGACCGGTTTCGTTTGCAGATTAACTCTGGGGGGAGGAGTCGGGTTATGTGCTAGCGCGTGCACAGTGGGGGAGGTTCCCGATCGTAATTGGGGGCTCCTCGAGGCCATATTACCGGGGTTATCTGATCCAGGAACCTCATTATTCCTGGGCGATGAATGTTTGCATACTGCAAAATGACCATCAGAGCTTCAGAACTGCCTTTTCTGGTCATATTGCTCTAGGGAGACCTCCCCTGGACCTTCTGGTTCACATTGAACCATGTACGAGGTTCCCCGATTATCCGCGACCAGTCTACGATGGAATTCCAAGGCCCTTTCTAGATTTGATCCTGGAAGTTCCTCTGACAGCATCAGCGTATCTGATTCCGCTAGTAAGGCCCGGTGTCGGGTCTCCTGGGAACACAACATCGTCTCCGACTCTTCCTTCCTCACCAGAAGTTGGTGCATGTGCCTCATGAGCGTGTACGTGTACACAGTCTGTCCGCTACAAACCCGTACAGGACTATCCTGATCGGGCATTGATTCTACTGGGGCAAGGAGGTGTGCAGTGGTGTATCTCCTTCATCTACGATCTTTTGCAGTGATTAAATTGGCATCCTCGTTGCTTTCTTCATCAATTTTAGCTGCCGCCGCCGCTAGATTCGCGTTTCGAAGTATCTGGATGGCCTGGTAATTCGGAATATTAACTCTCGAGGGGGGGGGTTCGAATCGTACGGCTCCTGATCTGTAGTTAGATGCTCGGTACAATATACGTAGCCCCTCTGTGCCGCATAACTCCTTCTCTCTTCCATGGGTATGGGGGAGGAGGGGAAGTATTCCCCTTGATTTTCGGAACGATCATCTGTAACGAGCCTCTGCCTCTAACAATTCTAACATCCGCTCCGGGTCCAATAGGACGTTGTACAACCAGAGGAAGTCTGATCTGTTCATTGGGGTCATCAGCCACTGTTGAGCCTTCTCTGGGAGGTCTATTTCCAGTTGAGTTCCCACTGTTAGGAACTGTACCCGTAGGTCTGAAAATTCGAGACCATCTCCCAATGTTTCAATCCCCATTGACTCCAGGATCTCCCGTAAGACCATAGCTTCGTCCTCCGGGATGCACTCCTGGATCCTAATGAAATCTTCCAGCCGCAACGTCATCTCCGACAATGGTTGCACAGGGAAGTTGGTTCTGCTATGATGTATCGTGTGGGTACGCTCCCAGTTGGGCATATTCACGGCTGGACTCTTAAGGAGGCTGGAGAGGGAACTCCCTCGTCTTGGAGGAGGAGGATTAAGGGACTGTACGGGAGGGGTCGGTAGCCTTCTAGATGATGCCCGAGACTGTTCGGATGCTGCAGGCGATACCCTCCTCTCCGGAAGTTTTTCCTGTTGTTGTACTGTAAGAGGGTCCTCCTTCTCCTTTTCCCTTTGTATCCTTTCTATAGCGGCTACTTGGCTGCTGACTCCTCCACCCGCATTCGAAGCTGATTCCATGTCTAGCTACAGTACCGGTCCAGGGGGAGGTCCCCTCGTTCCCCAGGTAGGGGAATAGGCGAAACCTCCCATCGGACTACTGGCAGGTTGGGCATAACCCATGGAGGTATACCTCCGTTGTGGTGGTCCCATCCCAGGGTCCACTGGAGGAGGCTCCTGAACCGCAGGTTGATGTCCCTCGGGGGTCCTTACGTTGCCAGAAGTTTCATCCCCGAACGACTGTTCTGGGATGGACATCAGGCGTCGACCAGCTACCACCGTGATGGCAGTAGAACTAGCAGCCTGGGTTGACTTTCGAGCTTGCGTCGTGTTTCCACGAGATAAGGCGCTCTTTCGTTTTTTCGGTTCGAGTTTGGAACTAGAAGGTCGTTCCGTTGACGTCACACACATTTCGTCGCGACGAGTCCATTCAGTGACGGGAGAGCTTGGTATAATGTAAAACCTGGGTCAGAATAGGTCTTGGGGTAGGTTTTGGTATAGTGAGTTCACGTTGTAGCATGCTAGGAGCAGACTGGAGCTTGAAGGGAGCTACGGGAACCACGACCGAGGACAGGAATGACCTAGTAGTGGCTGGGATGGAGAAATGTGACCCTTGAAGGGGTTCCTATAAGGTCCAGGGAGGGGAGGTAGAAGTAACAGAACCTAGTAGCGTTGCGTAGTAGGAGTTGTACTCGCTAGAACGTCGATGTAAGATCAAATAGATCATAGTTGAAGTGGGTCTTGAGTTGGTAAGCTCCTGAGAAGATATACGCCCGGAAGGGAAGGTCCCGGGAACTGGGGCTTAGAGGTGGACATCCTCGAGTGTTGGAGGTTGTAACGGAGAAGCGGTACATAGTTCGACGTAAGGGGTAGCTTCGACGTTACCTAGATCGAGGTCCCAGAGCTTGAGGAGCAGTTGGGGAGCTCGAGGAGGTTTGGGGGAGGTTAGTCAGATTGCTTAGACGTGAAGTAAAAGTGTATATTGGATCGTATAGACGATCGTAGAGACAATAGGCGAGAGTAGAGAGAAACAGAGATAGAGAAACAGAGAGTAAAGAGAAATCTGTATGGTTAGCAGGTACAAAGGGACAGGGACTGTTCTTGGGGAGGTGTAGAGACGGTTCCGAGGCTAAGGATTAGGGACTTGAATGGTCTATGATCGTGGGGTTGGTATTAGGCTGGCCTGGAAGTGGTCAAGGCATGACACCATCGGACCTGTCGGCGAGTGAGAACCTTGGTAGTAGAGAAATCCTCAAGATTTTTGTGATCAGTGACGATGTCGACCGGATCGCCTGAGCCTTCCAGATAGTGGCGTCAAGCTTTAAAGGCCTCGAAAATGGCCAGTAGCTCTCTGTTGTGAGTATTGCAGTTGAGTTCAGCAGTGTGAAGTGTCCTGGAAAGGAAGGCTAGAGGATGAATTTCACCGTCAGCATATTGGATGGAAAGAATCGCCGCAATGGCGTAGTCAGAAGCATCGGTTTCCACGATAAGTGGGTGATTCGGCTCCCAATGGGCCAGTATTGGCCCAGAAGTAAAAGCAAGTTTGAGGTTTTCAAAGGCTTCCTGACAGCTGCTATCCCAGATCCAAGGCGCACCTTTCCGGGTAAGCCGAGTCATTGGCACAACAATATCACTGTAATTGTAAATAAAACGACGATAGAAATTTGCAAAACCAGGGAAAGACTGAATGTCTTTAACCTTCCTCGGAACAGGCCACTCTAGAACTGTTTCAACTTGCTCTTTGGACATAGTCAATCTGTCGGGAGAAAGGATATAACCCAAATACTCAACAGTGTCCATATTGAATTCACATTTCTCGGGATTAGCGTAAAGCCGATGGTGCCGAAGTTGCCAAAGAACTTCCTTGACGTATTCTTGGTGTTCCTCTGGCATATCAAAGTAGATCAGAATATTGTCGAGATAGACAATGACACAAACATCAAGCATGTCAGAGAAGATGTTATTAACAAACTGTTGGAACGCCACAGGGGTGTTCAAAAGGCCAAACGGCATAACCTTCCATTTGTAAGAGCCATATCGGGTCCAAAAGGTGGTTTTCCATTTGTCGCCTTCAGCAATTCTGACTAGATGGTAAGCATGAGTGAGATCCAATTTGGTGTATATTTTAGCTCTTTTTGGAGCATTGAGAAGGTCTGAAATGAGTGGTAATGGATAGCGGTCCTTCTTGGTGATATGGTTAAGACCGCGGAAGTTCATGCAAAGCCAAAGTTTACCATCTTTCTTCAGGACAAAAGGACCGAAGCGCCGTGAGGAGAGGCAGATGGTATGCTAGCACCAGTGCCCAGCTGTTTGTCAATCAATCCTTTAAGGGCTACAAGCTCCTCTTCAGATATAGGGTAAATATGGCCAAGAGGCAGTGAAGCACCTTCTTCCAGGTCAATCTTCATCTATGTTCTGGTAAGGAATCTGCAGCAATCTCATTGAAGATGTCTGCAAACTCTGCATACTCTTCTGGAAAAGAGAGTGGTAATGGAGGGACATGACATCAGGAGTGGTAGGTGGGCGGTGGGCAGTGCAGGCCACAACCTCTGAGTGAATAGCATGAAGTAGAATAGGTTCCATACTAGCATCCTTGCAAGCCCTGTTAAAGACTGCAGCACTGACAAGTGCAATGTCAACCTCTAGGATTCCCAGTTGGGCAGCAAATTGAGAGACTGTAGGGTAAGAATAAATGAGTTCAAAGGGAAATTTGGATGACAGAGGCTGTGGCCTCCTTGGCCAAGAGTGGAAGCAAGAGTGAGAGTGAAATGAATCCCCAGGAGGGGTTTCCAGAATTATCAGTAAAATCAATGGCAAAAGTTCCGGTAACGGAACAGCGACCTTTGCATCAACAATGTTGGTGGCAGAAGGCACAGATCTGTGGAAAATCAGAATGTGAAGTATTACAGAACATAATGTTTTGAGATGCCCAGTCAATCAACGGATTGTATTGGGATAAGAAACTGTAACCTAGTACTGCTTTACACGATGAATCTAAATGAGTAACATAAAAAGGTAATAGAAGCAGCTCGCCTGAAGGAAACCGAATGGCCATATTTGCCATATCGGTAATGGGTTCAGAAGACAATGAACCATCAAAGTAACGGAGATCAACAGGAGGAATTTCGGACGTAGGAATAGAATTTTGTGAAACAAAATGAGTATCGATGAAAGAGTCAGTAGAACCAGAATCAACAAGAGTAGGAAATTTGAGAAGAGCAGAGATAGGTTCGGCCGGCACAGCTGGATCGGAAAGCAAGAATTCAGTAGTTCAAGATATTACAAGAGATCGTTCAAAAGAAGAAAGAGCAGATGCGTTGAGGTATAATTCCCCAGGTGAGGTACAAGCCTGATCAATGCAGCTCCCGTTTTGTACCAGGGAACAAGAGCTGCGGATTAGTTTTCCGATTCCTCTTCAACAACTATGGAAGTTGTATCAGGGGTTTCTTCAACCTCGGCCGCTCAGCCCTTCAAATCCCGAGCCTTTTGCTTGTTGCAGTCAGCAATCTGATGCTTACCACCACAGAAGAGACAAAGATTGTTCTTCAGCCTACATTCCCTCTCAGAGGGGAGAACCTTCCCATCAGCTCCGGGATGAGTGAAAGTGGGTTGGCCGGAGTTCGAAGAGTGTTGAGGTTTACCAGAATTGTTTGGTTTTCCTCTGTTGAAAGGTTTGGGCTTAGGCGTGAATGGTGCCGATGAGCCCGATGGCTGAGAGTTGCTCTGCTGGTTAGTAGAACCAGCTTTAAAGTCCATGGAACCCTTCTCCGGGTTCCTAGCAATGAAAGGCTTGCCATCCTCACATTTCTTGGTTTCTTCGCGCTTCCAATAACAGTTGTCAATACGAAGAACCTCTTGACGATAATCGGCGAGCATCGCCGGTTCGGGGAGATGTGCCATTTCGTCCTCAATGTGTTCTGCCAAACCTCATCCATAAGCCCATTTTAGGGCAGCAGAATCCCAGTTGGTACTGGCAGCCAGAGTGTTAAACCTGATGTTGTATTTTTGGATGTTCTCAGTTTCCTTCATCTTTAGGTTACCGAGGGAATCTACCAAAATTATCCTGAAGCTCTTTTACAAGGGCTTTGAAAGAAGAAGTCTAAGCCGGCAGCAAGTCAAGATCCGGGTCGAGAATATCAGGCACAAACCATTCTTTGGCTGAGCCACTGAGATAGGATAGGGTGTAATTCACCTTTCACTGGTTGGTGAAATACTTGGGACGGTCATTGAAGACCAGGGCAAGATTGACAAAGAATGTTTCGAGCTTTCGGTGATCCGAAACGTCGAATACCTCTGGCTCTTTGACCTTACTCTTTGATTCAGAGTTGTCCGAGGGTCGGTTGAGCACGGCGAGAATGGTACCGAGGGTTTCAATGGAACCCTTGAAGCCCGAGAGAAGTTCCAACATAGCACGTTGCTTGTTGGGGATGTCAGGAGAGATTGGAGTATGGGGTCCCCCGGCTCACCATGTGGTAAACCGCTGGAGACGTCATCCAGATCATTGTTGTCAGGATTGTCATTATTGGCGCCCGGATCATCGGGGTCGACAGGAGGGTCTTGATCATCGTGATCACCAGCATCCAGATCAGAGTGAGGAGGCAGATCACGAGGAGAGTTAGAAGTAGCACAACATTGAGGTTGTTTCCCAGTACAACGAGCTATGGCTTGGAGGATGGGAGATTCAATTTGAGCAGTAGACCGGCCCTGAGTCGGGGCGACCACGGGGGGTTGTCCGTGACGAGGGGTTAAAACTTGAACAGGTTGTCCATCACCTGTATACAAAGTACCGTACTTGAATTGTTGTTCTTCTTCCACAGCTTCAGGCAGAGTCGACGTAGTAGTAACAGTGGCTGGACCAAAACCACCATTAGGGTGACGTGGTTAACCGATGGCAGAAATAGATTCAGAGAAAGGGGCAAATGATTGGGCTGTGGTGAAGAAAGTGTTTTCTTCAGAATTAGCTCTAGATTGAGCTCGAGTTTTCAGAGGCATAAAGAATGATATGTTAGTATGACGTTAACGGATTGAGTTTAATTATACTGTTAAGATCATGTATACCGGTAAGCCGTGCCAAGGGCCGATTGGTAACTAAGGGCAGAAGCTGTGATGGGACAGTGGTGAAGTTATTAACAACACTGCCATTATGCCGCTAATCCCCGGAGATCGAGAATAGGGAAGGAGAGAACCAGGAGCAGCCAAGTCGGGGCAGCGGTATCACCAGCGATGAGGAGCGAACCAAAGACTTGTAAGTCCTACCAGAGTCCATGTCTCTTGGAGGTCAATCCTATACGAAGAACAAAAGGAGCCTCAGTGTTGAACTGATGAGGATCTAAACAGCTCAGATTGTACCTATACAAAGAACAAAAGGAGTTACTTGCTAATTAGTATCTAAAAGTATAGGTACAGTAGAGAGAAAAAGGACTTACCCTCAGTGTTGAACCAATGAGGATCTGAACAGCTGGGGGGAAGTTGCGTGCAAAATACAAACTAAATAGTATAAGTCACGTGGAAGCGGAAAGAATCGGCCACCAATGAATGGAGTGGTCAGGTAACAGCTGGCAGAGGTACTAGACCAAGGGATAGTGAATGTTTGTAGTGTAATTCAGTAGGTAAGGATTTGGTGAAGATATCGGCAATTATGTTGAGTGAGGAGCACCAGATGGTAGTGATCGAGTCATCTTCAGTATGGGAACGGATGAAGTGATAACGAATATCAATGTGTTTGGAACAATTGGATACGGAGCACGAGTTTGCTATATCAATAGAAGAACAGTTATCAGAAATCAGAGGAAATGGGACAGGAATCGGAAGTGAAATTAAAGCCGTAAATACTCTAACCCAGAGTAATTCCTTCAGGACGTGGGTCAAACCCATGTATTCAGCTGCAGTGGATGACAAGGTGATACTTTTCTGTTTCAACGCCGACCAGGCAACCAGGCCACCAAAAAGGAATATTCTGAATCCAGAAATGGACTTGCGATCGAGTGAGTTACTACCCCAATCAGCGTCGGAAAGAGCCATTGTGTCTGATTTGATTCCGAGAGTCTTAATGAGATCAGCCCAGTGATCTCCTCCATACTGTAGAGACCAAGTTTGGGTTTTTGCCAGATATCAAAGGGTTCCCTTTGCTGCAATGAGATGTCGAGGCAACGGTTTTGAATTGAACTGTGCAAGAAACATAACGGTGTATGCAATATCAGGTTGAGTACAAAGAGCCAGGAATAGAAGACAGCCAATAAGGCCCTGATAGATCTTCGTCAATGATTCTGGATCTACATCAGCGTAAAGAGTCGGATTAGGATCAGGACCATCGAATTTGTATCGGAGGGGCAGATCATGAGTAATACACTCGGTAAGGCCATATTGTTCAAGGATGTCTTCGATGTAGGATTCCTGTGAGAGCCATAAGAGATGGCGTGGACGATCCCAGTATATTCTTATCCCAAGGAAAGTCGATGTCGGTCCCAAATCAATTACTTTGAATTGTTCATTGATTCGAGCAATAAACCAATGATAAAGAGCTGCAGAGTTGGTAGAGACTAGTCCATCATCGACGTGGACTGGGACAAGCATGACAAGTGGATCACCAGTAGTCGGCATTGTGATGGAAGTGTCGGGTGGCATTGTCCAGTGACCAATAAAAACAGCATTATTGCATTCACATCGTTTGAAACTGGGCTTTATCTAGGTCTTTTTATACGTTAAAACAATTCGAACCGCTTTTGTGGCTATCTTAGCCAACAGCTCCACAACCATTTCCTGAATTGACGCGTTCCTTCTCACTTAATGAGATCCATCTCCGGAATCAATACTTGCTCCTGCAGATGAATACTGACAATCGTGGATCCCGAATGGATCTCACGGCACCTGTTCACCGTGATCTACCTCAGACTCATTCGATTCCATATCAGACGCCGGTATCTATCCCAGTTCACCACAATCAACATTCGCCTGCATATATGCATACCAGTAATCATGCCATGTCACCAATGGATGCGGGACCGAGACACGACCATTGTTCTCCTCCTCGTTCCATTCATTCTTCTCCGCATATCAATTCTCCTCTCCTTCATAGTACTGTTCCGTTGCTTCCTTCTTTTCCTTTCTGTACCAACCATTCCCCAATCTGTTTCTGAAACCTGGCATCACCATATTATACCCGCTTTCCAGAACTTGACTCATAACTTTACAACTCCGAATATGTTTAATTATCAACGTCCTCTGCCTTCTGCTCCTCCACAATCATCGAATACTTTTATTCCTGACACATACACTCCACTTGGTTCTCCTCAATTTTTACCTATGAATTTCGTACGATCACCTGTCTCGGTCCCATCAGCCTCTGTCGGTCTTCCATCTCGCGTTGGCTCATGAATGGGCAACAACAATACCGTCGAACGAGCGCTGTCCCGTATTCTCCACCAGCCCCGACCTCACCGCATTGTTGATCTCGACCATATCTCTTCGTCTGCTCAAATCATTCCCGAAATTCAGAGTGCACCGGCCATCATGTCCCAGTTCTCGCAAGAACATTATCCTTTCCATAATCACCCTGACGTACCGCAGCATTGGGTTCCACCGCCGCCTCGAGCACCTATTGATGGTCAATATCCTGTATATTATACTCCATACCCTGTTTATCGGAACTTTCAACCACCTCCCGAACAGCCATGTTCGACCACTCCTAAATTCAAAATCGAATACTCTTCTATCCACACAACTTTTCTTGCAATGATTAAAGATGCTGATTCTCTGAAGGATTGTAAATCATGGGTCAAATGGAATGAAGGCGTATGGCAGGCAGTTGCCGATGGTTTCATCCTAGGCCACATATGTGACGAACCTTCTCCCGGGACTCCTTGGACTGAATGAAACACACCAATAGTTCGACCGAACATTTCTATTCACCCAATGAGAAAGGAAATTGAGGCCCGTCTCAAATGGGAAAGAACGACGGGTGGACTTCTTCAATCTTGACTGCACATTTATCGGATGAGGCGCGAAACCACCTACCACCTATGATTGACGATCGCGGGGAAAGACGTACTGTGAGACAAATATACCTTCGGCTAAAGGCTGCATACCAAGCCGCTCCCGATAGGAAGGCATGTTTACGCATCCAGGACAAACTCTTCAATTCTCAAATTCACGGCATGGATATCGAAAAATTCAATCTGAAATGGACTTCCACTCTCACAACTTTATGAAACTACGGATACGAAATTCCCTGGGATACCCTAATATTGAAATACATATTGAAATTACCTTCGGGTCCTCGCTACATCTACCTCAAACAAACACTTGAGGAAGAATTCGATCAACCAGGCATTATTCCGAACAGGGACTTGGTCGATAAATTTGCAATCCGACTTGAGAATGTCAAGCCCATGCCTCGGCACCTCGCTCCGCCACTCAGTATCCCGAGATCCACCCTTTATTGTATTCTTCTCTTTATTGTTCTTTCTCGCTCCACATACCCATTCCTTCTAGTCTCTCCTTATTGTCTTTTACCTTACCCTGCAGGTACTACACATATAGCTCCTAGTAGTTAGTCTGGCGCTTCGTACCAATGTGCCGATCCATAGATATAAATACTGCCTATATGCTACTGTAGTTCCTCAGTTTAATTATCAACTTAGAGCACCCTTCTACTGAGTTGACCCTCTCTTGTCTATAAGTCTTCTGGCTCGTCACCTTGAAGTACTTCTCACTCTGACCTTAGGACTTATAAGTTCTTTGGTTTGCTCCCTGTCGTCGGCAATACCACTGTCCCGACTGGGCTGCTCCTAGTTCACCTCTTCTCTATTCTCGATCTCCGGAGACTAACGGCGTAACGGCGGGGTTGTTAATACTGTCCCACTCGACCCTCCGCTCTTAGACACCTTGTGGCCTCTGGCACGGTTACATGGTGTGCATGATCTTAACAGAGAATACGCGCAACAGAGAACTTCTGAACCTTGCCGATTCTGGGGGTGGCACATACAATCAATGCTTCCAACGTAACGGGAATGGCGGGACATCCGACAACCCACCAGAACCTCAGAAACCAAAGGATTCTTCGAACGTTTCCAAACCGAATAATAAACCATCTGCTTATGTTACAACAGTTACTTCTCCGAACTCAAACAATACTTCCAAGATTGAAACTGTGGATAATGTAACTCCTGTACCTAGTGTTATCCCAACCACTAATACAACTGTTCGTTCCACATACCCTGCGCGATGTCTGAAACCTTTTGCGGCTTTATTATCATCATTTCCTAGTGCTCAATCGCCAATACAAAACCTGGAAGTCAACAATCACATTGCATTCTCATCAGTCATTCAAAGGACTCAGACACCATTGGATTCCGCCTGTACAAACCACATCATCAATGACCGGAAATTTTTTTTCACATTCAATGAGGATGGCGCCCTTGCTGTACAAACCGCTAACTCGGGTATATTATCCACCAAAGCTTCGGGTACTTGCTACTTTGAGATGCGAATTGAAGGGACAACAGAGAAGCTAATTCTGGAAATGCATGACTATTTATACGCTCCTGATGCACCGGTGAACTTACTGTCTGTAGGCGCAATGCTTGAACACGGATTTACATTCATCATGTCTCCTCAAACAGTGGAAATACATCCAGATCCGGAATGTTTTGCAGTTGCAGATGTGATTCGATGGTTATGTATACTACGAGGACGATTCCTACTTTCTAACGAGGACTCTCCCGACTTCATACATCTCGCGATGCCGGTATTTATTCCACGTATCCCAAATGGCGCTTTATTCCACGAACGTTTTGGTCACCCTGGCATTGATCTTACCAACGAACTCTTAACGGGAAATTCTGCGCAGGGACTCGAGGAATGGAACGGCACAAAGATGCGAGGAATATGTGATTCATGCCTTAAAGGCAAACATCCACGTTTCCCATATCCTTATCATGGCAATAGAGCTTCCAAACCACTGGAATTGATCCATACCGATACTTGTGGCCCCATCGGGACTCTTTCAAACCACCAAAGTTCACATTTCAACATCATACTTGATGACTACACGAGTGCTCTATCGGGCCACTGCTTCGCGAAGAAAAACCAAGCATTACGAATCATTAAATCAACGATTTCTACCTGGGAGAACATAATGTCCCCTCACAAGGTCAAGAACATCATACTCGATGGTGCTAAGGAATTTCATGGCTCGGAAGCTACAACGTATTTCGAGGAGAAAGGGATCCTGGTTCAGAAAACAGCAGCATACTCTCATCAACAAAATGGGAAGGCCAAACGATGGGTCCGCATTATTGAAAACAATGCCATGACAATGCTCGTTCACTCTGGCTTACCTCTACAATTCTGGGAAGACTTAGTCCGGACAGCAATCTACATTCGTTTCCGTCATGGTGATCTACCTGGACAGCATACTTATCTACTCAGACAATGAAGCTTCCCATGTATGTCACAAAGCGTCAGAGACGGGGTGACTAAGCGGAGCAACGGGGCAAGCGGCAGAGCAGAACGACGGAGCAAGCGGTAGAGGCGGAGCGACTGATCAGAGCGTGGACAGACTGGTCCCAAGATAATGACAGAGTTATATTAGTATCG
>MU795586.1:0-16603 GCA_027886305.1 Lentinula aff. lateritia
GTGGGATGTGAAAGTGATGGAGTGATGTATCATACAAATAAGGGCGTAGAGACAGTGAGAAAAGGAAAATGATAGGGGCTACGTACTTCATGACAGGAGCTTTGAGTGCAGGTTTCCTCCTTTGGAGAGGTCTCCAGAGCTCGTACTGGCTCTGGAAAGCTGGTACTCAGCTTTTGTCAACTTATTTTTTCGCGACGGGGGGTTAGCGCCGGGTACAGGCGTTACCTTGATGGTGGTGGTACCGGATCAAGGAGCCCCCCTAGCAGCTAAAGCTTGACCATTGAGGACAATGGTCATAAGGAGGGGGGTAATGTCATGAAGTACATAGCCCATATCATTTTCCTTTTCTCACCGTCTTGATGCCTTTACTTGTACAATACCCCATCTCATCATCATCAT
The DNA here is from genome assembly GCA_027886305.1 of Lentinula aff. lateritia. Lineage (NCBI taxonomy): Eukaryota > Fungi > Basidiomycota > Agaricomycetes > Agaricales > Omphalotaceae > Lentinula > Lentinula aff. lateritia. The sequence goes on from MU795586.1 coordinate 400, forward strand.
GTTACATCACTGTCAAACCCCCATCGATTACTGATCCACCTGACCCCCTTCATCAATTACTGATCCACCTGTTACCCTTCTCCTTCTACCGGCTTCCACCACCTTCTTTATCTTTGAACTGTACAGTATTACATTGTTATTTCTCGCAGATCAGATTATGTATATAAAGCCAACCCCCACAGCCCTGGTCCCTTATCTTGACCTCTCTGTCATTATCTTGGGACCAGGTATGTGCTTACTTACTAGTACTTATGACTTGTCAAGTCCATGCCTCGGTGCCCTATTTCGCCGCTCAGTATTCCGAGATCTACCATTTATTGTAATCTCCTTCTTATTGTTCTTTCTTGCTACACATACCCTTTCACTCTAGTCTCCCCTTATTGTCTTTTACTTTACCCTGCAGGTACTACACGTATAGCTCCTAGTAGTTAGTCTGGTTTTCCGCCCCGATACGCCGATCCATAGATGTAAATACTGCCTGTACGCTACTGTAGTTCCTCAGTTTAATTATCATCTTAGATCATCTTAGATCACTCTCTTAACGTCCTCGACTTGAGTCTCTCTCTATACTCTTGTCACTCTCTAGTCTTCAGGCTCGTTGCCTTGAAGTACTTCTTACTCTAACCTTAGGACTTATAAGTTCTTTGGTTCGCTCCCCGTCGTCGGCGATACCGCCGCTCCGACTTGGCTGCTCCTGGTTCACACCTTCTCTATTCTCATTCTCCGGGGACTAACGGTGTAACAGCGGTGTTGTTAATAACTTCACTACTGTCCCACTCGACCTTCCGCACTTAGACACCTTGTAGCTTCTGGCACGGTTACACGGTGTACATGATCTTAACATGACTACGATACTAATATATCTCTGTCATTATCTTGGGACCAGTCTGTCCACGCTCCATTCAGTTGCTCCGCTTCTACAGCTTGCTCAGTCGCTCCGCCACACCGCTTGCCCCATTGCTCCGCACCGCTGCCCCGCTTAGTCACTCTGTTGCTGATGCTTTGTGACAAAGCCTGCATTCCTGTTTCACTTTGTTCCTTTTCTACTCCCTCCTCTGTCCTTGTTTTTCAACCCTCTCCTCTCTCTTGTTCTCATTCTCATTCTCATCTTCTTTTATGCTCTCTACCCGTACATTGAAAGACATCAAAATACCTGATTGATTGTGATTCTGTCCGCAAACTTTGGTTGACTACAACAACTATGACATCTATCCCTGAGTACTACTGAGTAAGCTGATTAATGTGTATTTAAGTTGTTGTATTATTGACATCTCATCCTTGTTGGCACTACCAACCACTACCAACCTGCCTACACCTATCATCTACCTCCAGGGAGACGGACACCACCCAGAATTTCCCCTTCCACATATCACAGACCAGCGCCCCATATTTATAGTGTTCAGCTCCCTGAAATACACCTGTGGTGGACTATTTACTGTGGTGAGGGATTGAGAGGCCACCGGATTCCCCTTGACCGATCTTTGGTCCCTGATATTTGGGTAGACTGTACCCTAGTTGTTATACTAATCTTCTTGTAACCTAAAAATCACTCACACACACACTTTTCACCGATCTAGATCTTGCACAAAATATTCAAGTTCCTGCTGGCATTCTTTTGAATTTATCGCCATTCACAAGTATCATTTTGATTTTCAATTTGTCCCATCATCTACTCTCACTAGCCCAGAGCTATCACCCACCACTACACCAGCCTCAATAATGTTGCCCACTGATTTGATTCAACCACTCTGTCTTCCAAGGTTCCGAAGCTTCAATTTAGAGACCTCATTATTGGACACATCTGTAAAACCTGTATGCTCGCCAGAGCAAGGGTACTGGCTGGAGAGTGCTCTCCAGCATCGAAAGCACTGAAAGCAAGATTTTCAACTTGCTCTGGGTGCTTTGGCTGCTGGGAAGTGCTCTCGGCTGCTCTCGGATGATTAGCCGAAAATACATGTTTTGCAAATGCAGTATGTACATCATATTTGGCTATTTTCCGAGAGCAGCTGAAAGTACTTTCCAGCAGCCAAAGCACTTCGAGCAACTCTTCAAAAACATTTGCTCTGCATACTTTGACGGCCGGAGAGCACTGTCAGCTACTCTCAAGTGGTTGGGCAAAAATCTGTTTTGCAGAAAAAGAGAGTGAGAACAAGCCTCGATGGTGAAGGATCCTTTGAATGATTCAGGCCTATCTAGAGAAATCATTTTGTATGATGGGACTAGTTCCTACTTGATGCCACTAAAATAAGTGCGGATCTGTGAGCCAGGTTGAGTAGCCTCAAGCAAGAAGGTGAAATTTTACAGGAAGTTGTCACTCTACATTTAGTGGGAGCTCGACCTGGCTCGACAGGATTTTCATTGGGATCCAGGATGATACCTGACCAATGCAAGCTGCACAGTCGGAATGCCCTTATCTCATTGAGTGTTGAGAGAACAATATATTGAAATTACGATGTTACAGAATTCAAATATTACCCCAAATACACAGACATGTCAGAATGCATCCCAAATAGAACACAGGATTGCAAAAGAGGGTTGGTCGCAAAATCACCTGTCTTTGCAACACCCTTGAGAATCAATCATGGCATTGAATATACCTGGTTCAAACTTAGGAGCTAGAACATCAGTATCTGGATGGTCATTTTTGGTGAACATTTGAGCTGATATGAATCAAAAAGACCCTCTCTCAACAGTCAAAAATCAATCTTTGAATCTGCTAGCTTTGCAACAAGTACAAGACTGATCACCCTTACTCACTCCCAAAATATATATCTAATATCTGAACATCAATCTTTTAATCTTTTGATTTGTTTGTTTCATGATGAGTTATAACCCCGAGTAACTACGGTGTCAATACTAGTATCATATTTTCAAGAGTCATCAAGTAGGCCTCATGTATAAAGGACATCGAAATTCTCTCAACTATCTGGGCTCACTAATTCCCTCACACATTTGTGTCTATCATGGAGATGGATTTGACTTTGGGTGAGTGAATCATCTGTGTTCTTGAATTCTATTCAGCTATAACGTATGTAGGCTTCCTTGAAATTGGTGTCTTGGTTTCTGGCATCTTGTTTGGGATATTCACAATGCAGGTGTACATCTATCACAAAAATTTTTCAAAGGATCCCGGCTGGACTAAATATGGCTTGGTGGGTCACTTAAAATTATTCTGTTCTAATTTTTTATTTTCGAACAGGTCAATGGCATGTGGTATGTATTTGTATTGTTTCATTAATGCGACCTTATCACATGAAGGTGGTTGTGTGCCTACATAGGCTGTTAGAGCTGGCTCACACCATCTGTGAATTTGAAGCACTTTACTATTTCAGTGTATCCCATTATGGTGATCCCACAGCATTTCTTATTTATCCCACTCCATTTGTTGCTGTGACAGTTTTTGATGCATTGATTGCAACACTTGGTGAGCATTATTTCATACAGCCACTGAGTTGTAACACTTCTAACCCTCTCTAACTAACAGCACAAGGATATTTTACATACCGAATTACCAGATTGACGGGTCCCCCCTATGTTGTTCCCATCCTCTGCTGCATTCTCATGGTCTGCCATTCCGTGAATGACATTGGATTGACAGTGGAATGCTCAGTTACTGCAACAAAAAGCCTTGAATTATACCTTCATCAATTTAAATGGATGATCATCACTTCAGTTGTGATTCGGGTTGCAACAGACATTGTTATCTCTACAGCTCTTGTATACTATCTGCACAAAAGTCGGAGCAATGCCCTTCATAGGTCAGAGGAAATTATCTTATTACCCATAAATATCGGCCACTCAATTAATTACTCAACCCACAAGTTCAATGGTCATTGTTGACAAATTGATGCAATGGGCTATTGGTAAGGCTTTTCCCTGATTCATGCACATCTATTAACCAAAATCCTGCTCAAATCATCTTCAGAAACAGGAATTGTGACTAGGTATGCAACATTTCCAAATTAAATTTGGAAATTGATTATCACAATAAAAAAGCATGGTCAACATTCTTCTAATGATATGTGTAAGCATTGGATTTTGATTTTCTCGAAATTCAGCTGTAATCTCAAATATTAATTAGCTCTTGATAAATGTGAACAACTGTAAGTTGTTTTTCATTATAATGGACTCTATGGCTCGCCTAAACTCTGAAAATAGACCTATGGGTTGCATTTTATGTCATTCTCCCCAAAGGTAAACTACTTCACAAATCATATCCCAGTATAAATAAATTAAAATTCTCCATAGTGTTTTCCAATGCAATGTTGGCAAAGTACATTCATCAGAATATTGTTTCATGTGGCAGATCTAATGAGGATTGCATTTAGCCTAAATTCAAGGATGAAGTTCCGTAACATGCAGACAATTGTGGTTGGTGAGATGGTAACAACTCCCGTGAGTGCTGTCCACTATTTCTTTTGGTCTATACAGTTAATTCTACATTTGCTGGGATTTAAGTCTTCCGGCACAAACACACAAGGAACCTCAGAATTAAAAACAAATTTATCCAAGATTGCTACTATCCATGGTGAATCAATGACGGAGGAAGGCCATCATTTTGCCACATAAGCATCGAGTCAATCAATGATCACTACTACTCATAATCATTTTTTGTTGTGGTCGCACTTTCCATCCTTATGGTGTATAATATTAACCACTTTCATATTCCCTCCATCTTCACCTCAATTTTCTTTATTTATGAACATTTATACCCCACATCAAACATAAAGCAGAATGTTTGTTCTCATTCCTCTTCAACTAGTCATGTGTTCAACACACATTTTGAGTTTCTTCCATTTCTGTACCCACAAGTTTTTTCTCTACCTTCTTCTACCATTACCCTTCAAAGCTATGAACATAATGAACTGAAGCCCTGCGAACATGCGCTAACTTGGCTAAAGTAAGCAATCAGGGGCTCTTGAGATTTGTTTCAATACTTCCCTTCCATTCTTGAAGCAACTGTTATGCCTTTGCCATTCAGGCTCATGCTGGACCTCTGATCTTCGTGGATCATACATCAATGGCGTAGACACTAATGTGAATACTGATTGCTTTATTCTTCATTCATCTCGCTTGTAAAACCTTCACAGTTGTTCATCCTCTGCCTACTAATTTATCCATTGATTTCAGTTACATTATTGCGGGAGAAATTCATTCATATTGGAATGCATAGCTTCCCATTCTTCCATCCCAATCCCTCTTGGGTTTAATGATGGTCTGTGGTAGGGCCTCGGCGCACTCTCAACGCTTGTAATCGCAATCACAAATCCTCATCTTCTCCCTCAAGTTTCTCGTCATCTGGAAACGATTTGATACCCAAGACCAAAGACACGAGGCTGAAACAGTTACATAGTTTTTGGGGGGATAGTGTATGATACACCTGAGGGGACCCTTGTATCCAGATTGTGGGGCGAAGTTTAGGTGCGTGGCCATGGATGGCCAATGACCCACATCTGCAAAACGTGTATATTCGGCTAATCATCCGAGAGCAGCTGAGAGCGCTTCCCAGCAGCCAAAGCACCCAGAGCAAGTTGAATCTTGCTTTCGGTGATTTCGATGCTGGAGAGCGCTCTCCAGCTAGTACCCTTCTGGCGAACATAAAGGTTTTGCAAATGCACCCATGATCCGTGAACCAAAGTATCTCCGACGCAGCTGGATGGACGTGGAATTTCTCTGAAACCACAGATGTGGCGTCGGCGCAGACCCTGGAGAATCATCCGGATATGTCAATTGCGGAAGCGGGGTGACTGACGGTGACCGTGATTTTACTTACTTACTTGAGCTACAACCTACTTCCTAGAACTCGACGAACGCAAGTAACAAATCAGATGGGTCCTCGGTGGCTTCGGAGGCGAATCTTCAGGTGTGTGTGTGTGTGTGTGTGTGTGTGTGTGGGATTCGTTACTCTGTTGATGGTGGGCTGATGTTTCTCTCAGTCTCTATTTCCTTATGCCCTCGCTCCTTGTTCTTTCCATACCCGTCCTGTTCGTTCCGCACTATTCTTACTTCCCCCTCACCACCTCTTGCCTTCAAATTTCAATGTTCAACCCCCTTACCTCCACCCTGTTTCTCACTATTTCCCCTTCCCCCCTCCCTTCCCTCCGTCCCTTCCTCTCGTTCTTCATCCATCGTCTCTTCCCCCTGGGGAGATCCGATTCCTCAACACCTTCGTATGTCAAGCAAACACCAACGGGACTGAATATTTCTTCAAAGTACGTTCCCCTTACTACTCTTTCTAGCGAGGGTCTCTCCCTTCGTACTTCGTTAATTCTGACTCGCTCCCTACCCCGATCATCGAATTCTCTCTGCCCGGATCAAGAAAGCGAGCAGCACCTGCTGCTCAATTAAGGAGATGCCAATGGTGCTCACATTGTTTGCGTCGCTCAGGACTGTACCTCCATTGAGCTGTAGGTGATACTGATTGATACTTCTCAGTATTCTTCCTATGGCCTCAACCAAATTGGTCAACAGATTCCCAAGCTATCCTTGGGCTCTGGCTTATTTGACCGGGTATTTTTTACAGTCTCCCGCACCCTGGAACCCCCGGAGTGTGGTATCATCACAGTATCACGCGGTGTTGTTCCACTAAGCTCTGTAGGAGGGTGGGAGGGTCAAGGAGATGGAGGGGGCAACACAAGCCGTGATGCGTGAAGGATCTCTTCGTGTCGGAAGGCGCTTTATTCATTCAGCTTCCATCGATGCCAAACAGTTTCACTATCTTCTACAGGTTCAATACGCTAAAATACGCCCCAAGATCATCCAGTATGTATACGAACTCTGGCCAACGCAGGACGGCCTCTAACATAGGCAATTTACACGCTCTATTCTTTCCGCGCCACCCTCCCTTTCATCTCGACCCCTGAATGATAATCGAACGCAAGTTGTGGATATACCAAGGATGGGGTGTTTTGCTCACCCAGTGATGCTGTGAATGTTTTGACCAGGAAATAGATAACAGCACTGGCGCGCGGGTCATTCTGATTCAAGCTGGATTGAAGGCACTTCACCCAGCAAGTAAGTGGATGATATAATATTTGTTCCATCTATCGTACATATGTAGTCCATACATAATGTCCATGGTTTTGAAAAGGAAAGCAAAGCACCAGACAGCTCGCGGAGACATGACAGAACGAAACACGACAGAACAGGACGAAACACGACAGAACAGAACGAAACACAACAAACGGAATGATGCGGAGTCAAAAAAGTCACCAAGCACGTTAAGTGAGATAGTCTGTTCTAAGTTATACTTAGTAGGGCATAGTTCGTGGTGTAATTTGATGAAAGTGTGAGTTATCAAGGAAGAGGGGGATGTACAAGAGGGTAGGTGGGGAAGGGAAGGGAAGAGTCCGTTTAACCAAGTTCGAGAAAAACGTTCCGGAGTTTTGTGGGGCAATGACGCGCAGGGTTTTGTGGGAGGGAGACATATATAATCTTTATTCCATTCCTTCATTCATTCGTTGGTTAGTTGGTTGTAGCTGTCATAGTTGTAACAGTAGTCGTCCTAGCCAGCCGTAGAGTTTGCGGGATCACGAACAATCGGGTATTTCGACATTTTTCAACGTTCGGCTGGAGAGAGAGAAAAAGATAGATGAGTCAGGAAAAGAGGATATCAGAGCACAGAGGGGGGTAGTAATGAAATATAACGGAAACACCCCCATCATTAAGTGAACTCACTTTGAATAAAACAAACCCCAATAACCCTTACAAACACAAACATCCACCAATTAAGCTTCCATCTGACTCCAATCACAACAGTAACTCACCTCAACCCCACCATACACCTCCGTCTTCCACGTCTCGTCAAAGTACTGAATGAATCGTTAAATCAGTGCCACACAGCTAGTACAAAGCAGATTCGACCGTACCTCAAAGAAGAAATATTCGGTCCCGTTGGCGTTTGCTTGGCAGACGAAGGTGTTGAGGAAGATCTACTCGGGAGGGAGGGCAGGTTCGGTGTTGAGGCGAAGAACGAAGAAAGAAGAGAAGGGATGGAAGGAGGGGAGGGGAATTAGAGAGGGTCGAAAGAAGGAGGAGTGGCAAGGTGGAAGCGGGAAAGAGCGGTGGGTGATGAACGGGGCGAGTATGGAAAGAACAAGGAGCGAGGATGTAAGGGAATAGAGAATGAGGTGGACGGTTGATAACAACGTAGATAAACCCCACACACCTGAAGATTCGCCTCTGAAGCCACCGAAGGCCCATCCGACTCGTTACCCGCGTTTGTCGAGTTCGTCGGCCACCCAGTTTCAGCAATCGACATATCCGGTTGATTCGCCAGAGTCTGCGCCAACGCCACATCTGTACCTTCGAAGAAACTCCAAGTCCATCCAGCTGCGTCGTTGATACTTTGGTTCGCGAACCATGGATGGACGTTGGCCATCTATGTGGAAACGTAGGTCAATATATAAGCAGAATTGAAGCTGAGCACTGGAAGTTTATAAGCACGCACCCCATAATCAACGCTCTCCAACACCAGATCATTAAAATACGACCCCGCATCTGCGTTTCCGATTTTGAGATCCACATTCAAGTCCGAGAGCATAGTCTTCGTGTCATTGATGAACCCAAGAAGAATCTCCGCACCGGCATCACCGATGGCGCTGTTGGGGTCTGTTCCGCCGTTGTCGTCGAGGTAACTATACGATGAACATAACATATAAAGCACATTCAGTACTTCAGACGGCGAAGGATGATACGACCTCGTCACTCACTCTAAAATAAACTCATTTCCCACCGTAACACCCGCGATATGACTGGTGCCATAAGTCTGGATAGCACTCTGAATCGCAGTCTTTTGACGGTCATAAGCTTCGCCGTTGTCGTCTGCCTCGGGGAAATTGGCAATGTAGACGGTTAGATTGGTTTTGGTTAATTCGATAGCGGTGAGCACTAGTGCGGTTGTGTTACAATCAGCGCCGTATACTCGAATTCGGGTGGTTAGTTGAGAGAGCAGCTGCATATCCGTTACCACATCCGCTAGAACGAGACAAACGATAAATAAATATTCCAGTATCATTGGTCTACAGACACACGTACATAGCTTCGCCCCACAATCCGGATACAAAGTCCCCTCAGGCGTATACGCTATCCCCCAAAAACTCTGTTTCAGCCTCGCGTCTTTCGTGAACTGACTCGGGTCTCCCGATATCGAGTCATTCCCAGACGAGGACAAACTTGAGGAGGAGGAAGAAGAGGATTTACGAGAAAGGACTACACCAAGGATTATAGCGAGTACGATGGCGATCACGAGCGTTGAGAGTGCGCCGAGAACCTACAAACAACACCACCACCATTAATAATAATGACCAAAACAGTGAAACCGCACATACCCATAACTTCCTCCTCCCATCTCGACTCTTCTCCTCCACATACCCCACATATTCCCCTCTCCTGTCCCCGAAATGCGGTCTTGTCCGAGGAGTCGAAGCGCCAGGGATATCCGAGTATGGTTCGGGATCATTTAGTTCGACGGCTGAGAGAGGAATATTTTGTTGATTTTGGCTGGAAAGGGTGTTGTAGTCAGATATTCTGTGTGCGGGCTACGAATCATCGTGAGCTTGTGGGAAGGTGGATATATAGTTGAGTGGTGAATGTACCGGAATATGGTCATAATAATCTTGGAGATCACTTGAAGGGGTAGCGAGGTCCCGAGACATGGCGGTGACACCCGTAACGACGTTTGCCTCGTTGAGTTGGTGGTGGTGGGCGTCGACTGAGAGGGTTGCTCCGGGGATCTTTCACCGTGTGAGATGTTGTAATATCTGATCTCCGTTGTCTCCGAAACCTCCTTCTGAATATATCATATGTACTACTCACAAGTACAAGTACCGGGAAACTGCTCATACTATGGAGTGGTATCCGAACTCAACACACATCAAGAGAGCATAAACCAGGAATAGACAGTGAGCTCAAAACAATCAGGACTAAGTAAGCTTCCACATGAGTCTACCAAAAACCCCTTTTGGCATCAAACTTCAGCCAAAAATTTCATGTTTCCCTTTTGTGGTGTGAAAATATCATTTCCGTCTGTTCTGGTTTCAACAACTTCAGATATACTGATAGATTCTTTTTGGGAATTATCAAAGGTTGCATCTCAAGTGAAACAAGCATTACTAACTTAGAGTCAGTTTGATATCTAGAGCCTTTACTAGTATCAAATTCCTATATACAGTAATTGATCTCTTGTGTGACAATAAATATTAGCACTTGGCCAATGGGATAGCTGAATGGGAAGAGGATAATGGTTTGGTTTACTATTGAGGCCGGGTATACATGCTAGCGGATGATGACCTATGCACCAAGGTACTCCATCAATGCCACGACCATCCAACTGCTGGATATCCTGGACTACATGGGATGCTTGATTTGGTCAGCCACTTCTGGTGGCCAACACTGTGCTCCTTTGTGGAGAAATATGTTGAAGGATGCAAAAAGATGCAACAACATCCATCAGCCATAACTCAACCATTGGACATGCCATCAGGTCTATGGGAAGAGGTAGGAGTTGACTTGATAACGCAACTGCCTAACTCCCAAGGATACAACACTGTCTTGGTCTGTACAGACCTGTACCAAATACAAATCCATGCTATTCCTTGCACCAGCTCTATCACTGCTGAAGTTATTACTGACATCTACTGCCAAGAGATCTTCCACCTCCATGGGCTTTCCCTCCACTTCAAGTCTGACCGTGGACCTCAGTCTGCAGCTAAACTCATGTGATCCCTTCTTGCTAGACTAGGGATTAGATCAGATCTTACACCCAGATACCATCCCCAGTCCAATGCACAGACCAAATGCACAGATCAGGAAGTTGAGAAGTACATCTGCCTCTATGTGGGATGCATAAAGGATGATTGGGCAGAGCACCTCCCTATGGCAGAGTTTATGATCAACTTGCAGACCCATTCTACCCTAGGCATGTCCCCATTTAAGTTGACCTATAGATACCTGTAAGACCTGGGTCAGAAGTGGTCTTAAGGGTAGGTTTGGTATGAAAGGTTTATGTTGTAGCATGCTAGGAGCAAGCTGGAGCTCAAAGGGAGCTATGGGATCCGCGACCGAGGACAGGAATGACCTAGTAGTAGCTCTGATTGCGAGATGTGACCCTTGAAGGGGTTCCGGGACCTTGAGGAGGATTGGGGGAGGTTGGCTCACCACAACAATAAACATTTGGGGAGCTTTAGTATTGGTCGAGGGAGGTTGAAGACTCACTCGGATTGCTTAGACGTGAAGTAAAAGTGTGTATTGGATTGCGTAGATGATTGTTGAGACAAGAAACAGAGGTAGAGAAACAGAGATAGAGAAACAGAGAGTAAAAGGAAAATCTGTATAGGTAGCAGGTACAAAGGGACAGGGACTGGACCTATGTAAAGGGTGTGTGTTCAAAATATACCAAGCTGGTGTTTGGGACACTACAGGACTGCTTAAATAGGTACAGAGAAGTTAACAAGGGAGCATTGGGGGATCTGGTATGTATAAGGTAAATGATCGAGATTAGGTACTAGTGGGGTTGGTGCAATGGGAAGGTCCTGGCCCAAAAGGGGTTAAGTACGTGCATGCTTGTATCCTGGGAGGTATGGTGAGTTATCGAAATTGGGGTGAGGCGGGGGAGCTTATGAGGGAGGTCCGGGGGAGGTCCCGTGGTAAAGTAGAGATCCCGCAATGAATAAGACAGATGAGGGGGTTCTCTGAGGTTGGGTAAGAGTAGGGTAGGTAGGTCAGGGCATGACATTACCTCCCCTGTTCAATATCCCCATTTGGCAACACAGCAATATTCCTGCTGTAGATGATTGTATAGGGATTCTCCGAAAAGCTCAACAAGATGCAGGGGCTGCCTTACACCTAGGAAAGAAACAACAGAAGGAAGGATATGAGCAGAAAGCAGAAAGCCCACCAATTCAAGGCCAGAGACCTTGTTTGGCTCAGTGCCAAAGACATTAATCTCCAGCTATCCAGCAAAAAGTGTTAGGAGACCAACAGCTTGGACCATATCACATCTTAGAGAAGGTTGGCCATCTGGACTATTGCCTTGACCTCCCCCTATTGTTAGACTGAATTCATCCCATCTTCCATGTTGACAAACTCTATCCCTGGAGAGGTAACCCCATTAATGGTGAAATACCAACACCACTGGAACCAGTATACCTGGAGGATGAATACAAACTGGAATATGAGGTAGAGGTCATCTTGGACAGTCAGGGTATGGTGGCAGAAGTTGGAATATGTGGTGAAGTGGAAAGGATATGACACAGGGCACAACTGATGGGAGCCAGCACCCAACCTCAGTCGGGCACCAAAAATTGTTTGTGCCTTTCACAAAAAAACACTTGACCCATCTTCTCCTTTTACCAGCTTCTGCCACCTTCCTTGCTCCTGAACTGTACAGTATTACATTGTTGATTCTCACAGACGAGCTTATGTATATATACTGCAGCCTGGTCCCTTATCCTTGACCTCTCTTTCATTATCTCGGGACCAGGTATGTGCTTACTTACCAGTACTTATGACTACAATACTCAATATATCTCTGTCATTATCTTGGGACCAGTCTGTCTATGCTCCACTCTGTCATCCACTTAACAGCTCTGCCTTGTTGTTCCATCTAGTTACTCCACCTCTGCTGCTTTGTCACAGCCCTCAATGGTACTGTTCATTCTAATCATTACTGGGACTGAATTGTATGGAGTAGTGGGGGTGTTAGGAAGTACTCCGTACATCAGATATACAGCTTTGACATGTCTATTTGAGAGACAACATTATTACTTGATAACTATACAGTTCCACTTGGATCTGACGCAGCAGCATACTCAAACACATCAGCTGCTATGATATCAATGTCAGCAACTGGTCCTAGTAAAGGGTGTCACCAGGTGTCACACTTCAAGAAAACCTCAGAGGACAAGACAATAAAGGAATCAGGCAAAAGTTCTGGGCTAAACCAAGTAGAATAGACAAGATCAAAGCTAAGGAAATACAGCATGTGACCACAGCTTATATACAAGTAAGTAACCCTCCACCCTAGTAATGTCCAATGCTCTGGGTCAACAGTAAACACAAGTGAAACATGTGTGAAATGGATAGAACCTAAGTAAAGCAATGTGTAAGTAATGAAAGCTTGATCACCATGCTGTATGTATGTTGCAAGACTGCTGTATTTAATATAAGTCAATGAAAAGTGCATGTTGTATCAGTAAGCATGAATAATAAATCAGGTGACAATGTCAGACAAGATAACTGAGGTGAGCCCTGAGTATGCATAGTATACACAGTACTGACTTGCTGTAGATTAATCTTAATCTTACTCCAGCATAGGCCACTGCCCTGCACGGCATACATGGCATGAGCTCAGCTAGTTTTCTAAAATCTATAAATCACATTCATGAACTGAAGGTTGGTCCATATTTATTGCAAGTCCATTTGAGTGCCAACCACTAACCAGAGGACTGCAATATGTATAGTCGCAACAAAGGGTATTGTAACTATGTCCTAGATAAACAATCAAGAGCATTAAAGGAAGACGTGCTAAAGACAAGTTACAGAAGTCACTATATCACATGCACTTCAATGCATGGTGTCACACTTCAAATAAATAGATTTTAGTTCACTGTGACTATTGACCTATGCATGGTGAAATCCGATGTAAGTAAGAAATGGCCTCCATTCATATAGACAAGTCTTCCATAAATTACAGCCTTGTGATTGGTACATGAGACTTTGATGTTAATCTATACACACATTGCTTGTACAGCCCCAAAGACATTTTCTATCTAGTTGCAGTACACCATTAGTATCTATTTCATGTATCTTGTTGCATACACATTTCTTGATTATCAATGCTGGAACTGAGGTCATTCTCAACACTGTATGGAAATGATGGAGATGCATAAATTCATCCACATATAGGTTGATGGTCAGGCTATCTTTTATCATCATTCTCCATATTATTTCTAGGTTAGACATAGGATTACCCTTTACCAATGTTTGATTATTGATATTTGGTTAGGCTGTTATCTCGTTGCTATACTCATCTTCACATCATAGGTAGATTTAGCTGCTGAACTCACATCAACACTCAGGATGATATATAACCTATACAAACTGCAGAGTAGTTAGAATGCTCTTATCTCATTTGGTGTTAAGAAAACAGTAAATTGAAATTATGATGATACAGAATTCACATATTACCCAAAATACAACAAGGAAAGAGAATGCATACCAAATAGTACACAAAATTGCAGAAGAGGGTTGGATGCAAAATCATTGTCTCTGCAACAGTCCTGAGAATCAATCATGGTATAGTATATACCTGGTTCGAAATCAGGAGCTAGAACACCGGTATCTGGATAGTCATTATAGGTAAACATTTGAGTTGATATGAATGAAACAAACCCTCGAAATATCTCAACAGTCAAAAATCAATCTTTGAATCTGCTAGCTTGACAACAAGTACAATAACAGTCACCCTTACTCACTCCTAAAATATATATCTAAAATCAATCTTTTAATCTCTTGATTTATCCGATGAGCTATAACCTTGGGTAACTATGGTGGTCAAACGTGGTAACACATTTTTCAGAGTAGTCAAGTAGGCCTCTGCTATAAAGGGCACCAAGATTCACTCCAACATTTAGGCTCACTACAATTCCTTTACACATTTGCATCTTTAATGGAAGTGGATTCGACATTGGGTGAGTGAAACAATTATATTTTCTAATGACATTCATCTATAATGTATGTAGGCTTTGTAGAAATTGATGTCTTGATTTCTGCCATTTTGTTTGGGATATTCACAATGCAGGTCTATATCTATCACAGAAAATTTTCCAAGGATCCGGGCTGGATTAAATATGGCTTGGTAAGTAGATCACCCAAAATTATTAACAAATTATTTCCATATTGCCTTTTTTGTACAGGTTGATGGCATGTGGTGTGTAATTGTATCTGTCTATCTATTAAGGCAACCTCATAACACATTGTATACCCACTTAGGTTGTTAGAGCTGGCTCATACCATCTGTGAATTTGATGCGCTATATGATTTTGGTGTGTCCCATTATGGGGACCCCACAATATTCCTTGTTTATCCCACTCCGTTTGTGGCTGTGACATTTTTTGATGCATTGATTGCAACACTTGGTGAGGGATAATTTATCTACTGAGTGAGTTGTGACACTACTAACCTTCTAATCTAACTAACAGCACAAGGATATTTTACATACCGGATTGCCAAATTGACAGGTCCACCCTACATTGTTCCTATTCTCTGTTGCATCCTCATGGTGTGTCATTCTGTGAATGACATCGTAATGACAGTGGAATGCTCAGTCACTGCAACAAAAAACCTTGAACTGTACCTTCATCAATTTGAATGGATGATCATCACTTCAGTTGTCATTCGGGTTGCTACAGACATTGTTATCTCTGCAGCTCTTGTATACTATCTGCAAAAAAGCCGGAGCAATGCCCTCCATAGGTAAGAGGAAATTATCATATGATCCATGAATATCGACCATTTGATCAATTACTCAACCCACAAGTTCAATGGTCATTGTTGACAAATTGATGCAATGGGCTATTGGTAAGTCTCTTGCTTGATTCATGCTCATGCATATATGTTAACTACTAAATCCTGCTAAAATCATCTTCAGAAACAGGAATTGTCACTGAGTATGCAATTTTTCTTCCAAATCATGTTTGGAAATTGATTCCTACAATAAAAAAGCATGGTCAACATTCTTCTAATGATATGTGTAAGCATTGGGCTGTTTTGATTTTTGTCAAAATTCAGCTGCAGTCTCCCTTGAATATTGACTAGCCCTTGATAAATGTGAACAACTGTAAGTCATTCTTCATTATCATGGACTCTACAGTCTGCTTGAGCTCTGAAAATAGATCTATGGGTTGCATTTTATGTAATTCTCCCGAAAGGTACACTACTTGGCCAATTATACTCCATGATACATTAATTCAAATCTGCTGCAGTGTTTTCTAATGCAATGCTGGCAAAGTACATTCATCACGATGACAAAGTTTTACTACAGATCTAATAATGAGGATTGTAAATGGCTTAAACTCAAGGATTGTCACAAAGCGTCAGAGACGGGGTGACTAAGCGGAGCAACGGGGCAAGCGGTAGAGCGGAACGACGGAGCAAGCAGTAGAGGCGGAGCGACTGATCAGAGCGTGGACAGACTGGTCCCAAG
>MU795587.1:0-16584 GCA_027886305.1 Lentinula aff. lateritia
GCTTAAACTCACCGATATCGAACTACTCGAACTTGCTCGACAACTGACGTTGCTTGAATCCGCGTTATATCAAAAGATCCGCCCTATGGAGTATCTGCAGTGTGCTAGAGAAGGTGTCGGCGCCAAGGACAAAGACGGTGGATCTGGAGGTGGAATGGATAAGGAGTCGGTGAATAAATAACTGAAAGCGTGAAGTTTTCCAATTGTATGAATCCGACAATGACCAGGATTATCCCTTGTACACCGTGTCTTCTGCCTCTATTAAACTTCATGCAAAGTGTATATTACATTATGTACATGTACTCCAAACAAAAACCTTAAAGTGTAGATGCATTACAATAAACTTCACCTTCCCTTTGTATCTTGGGTGTCTTAAGCCCGCATTTCGAGTTAAGGACGACTAGTAATTTCATCGGTCTCATGGTGTAATTTGGTCCGACAAACACTTCCATCTGGCTTCACAAGCTTGACCCTGCTTGACCTTAGGCATTAGCACTATATTTTCATCAACTGCGATTGGAACGGGTCTATTATTCCAAATTATTGACCACCACTCCTTGTGCCTTTGATTGCTTTTGCTTTGCCTCGACAATCATATCAAATTCCTCCAACGCTTCGATGAACCTCTTCTCCGCATATGGCTGGAGCACCGGGTTCCAATGAACCCTTAAATCTGTCAAGAAATTATTCCTCGTCGCGGAGACAGCTGCTATTAGCTCTTGGGTATTGCTTAATTTCGAGTTCACATCGTCGAGGTAACCCGTTGCCTCAAAGATGAATAGTTGAGTGGAAGCCCTTCAAAATAGAAAATAGAATACCTTCTTGGCAAGTTTGAACATAACAAGCATGGTAACCAATAGTATGAATACCCAATTCATATCCAGCTCTAACTCATAAGAGGACGAGGGTTGCGGTAACGGCGGTGGCGGAGGCGGCCTACCATACCATATGGTGCGAATGGTGTTACGACCTATGTTCATAGCGGTAAGTCAAGAGGAAGGGAATGCGCCAATTTCTTTGATTAGGCGGTGTTATATATCAATATTACCTTGAACACGAGCCCATAGATTCCTCCTGTCAATATTCCTCGATGGGGCATGCCGGTTTATTTCTTTCCATTAATGATCTTGATCTATGGATGATCATTCTTTTCCTTACCCATCAGGTGCCCTCAGTAAGTCCAATAAGTTTCTGGGTACATGTCAGAGAAATCAAACTTAGAATTGCCTTAGAATGGATCAACGTACTGATGTCTTCGAAGACGTCCAGGCAATTCGCCACAAGTTGAAAGTTTCCGTAAAGGATTTACGGAACCTGGTGGAGAGTCTGAGTGCAAATAGTGTAAGTGTTAGTATGCCAGGAGATCCATCTTGTCGAAACTTTTTGCTAGGACAAACAAGACAAACGGTCGAAGACCGCGCTACTCGTCGAAGCTAGGCATATTGTTGATGAAGTCGGTTTGATGTTATTAGCTATGAAGGTTGACATAGTGAACGTCAATCTGGAGGTAGACAAACATTCTATCCTCGAAAATTCTGCTTAACACCTTGAATAGGTGACCCAGATCCGACTGCTGGCCTTTCTCTTGAAGAGTAATGCCGAGCTCGAGAAAATTCTTAGCGGCCGACCATGCAAGGATCTCGATTTAATGAGCAGTATTATTGTGCAAGGGCTCAGCTGCGTGGATTTCCTTGGTTCCGATGGGAAGCTCGAAACTATTCAGACTGCACCCACTCCTGAGGCTAACACTTCGAGTATCAGTACCGCTTGTGATCGCCCTGTTAGTCCTGGCAGCCAGGAGGAAGCACAGAGCGAAGGTGGGGAAGACGTGGTCATATCCTAGCGTAAATTAACAGAGATCGATACGATGGTAATAATATTTGAGAACGTTGCACGAGTTCTACTCACTGCAATGATCGATGATCAAAGAGGACTACTTGTTGATGACTCCGGTGGGGCCGGTCAAAGCAGTCTCGTGACTTTGCAAACTCTTGTATTTTATCTTAATCTATCACATTCAGCGACATATCCGTCATGTACTGAGCTAACTCGTGCATGGCTATCTTGAATCTAGTAGGTATACAGAGAGGGAGGATTATCGAGCCAATCATTTGCAAATCATGCTCTGCAAGTGTTCTTCAACAACGTCGGTGACCGTGAAATGACCGTTAAACATCAGCCTGTGAGTCTTGATTAAACGGTTTCGTGCCTGCTATCATCCTGTTGCTCATTAGATCCTGGAAACAGTATCTTTCGCTACGACTCACTCTTCGATATCTTGTGGTAGTTGCAGAGAAAAGGTTTCAGGAAGAGGTCGAACGTAGGTGTTGACATGTCCAGACTGCATGGTATTTTTGTCCCAGTCAGGCTGCTTGGCGTTCAACCATGCAGCTGAATACAAGTTTATTGGAAGGCCGATTGGTGCTGGTCTGTCAGGATAATACACAGGGTCAGATTTGATGATACGAAGACGAGGTGCTGAGCCTTTCGACGGCCGCGTTCGACCCTTCGTCCGCATCAACATGTGGAGTTTATCTAGCTTTCGAAGTAGCATTGTTAATTCGAGCGCCCTCCATTGCGGTGTTAGCACTATGAATTGAGGCTGATCCTTACTGCCATCTTCCTCGTCTTCCGACATTCCATCAGGACCGATGCGATTCAGTAAATCTGTGAGATAGTTGAGTGGACGATAGAGCTTGGTGAGTTTATGCCGAATCATAAATGTCTAGGAAGTTACTCAGTTGAGAAATCAAACAGAGACATAAAAACGTACTCGTCGTTGACGGCCCACGATATTTTCCTGCTGCTGTCTCGCGTAATCCCCACCAGTTGTAACCTTCCTCTTCCATTCTTTATGAATGTTCGTGATTCGTTGCAAGAAAAATTGACGCAGCATTTCGCGCTCGACATCATTCTGGGGAGTGACCCAGCCTTTTGATTCGACCAACTGTACAAAGACATATCCTGCCGCGTGGTTCCATGCGCAGCGAGGGTGCCCATTGACTGATACCCGGAAATTATCCATAGTACAAGGACGTTGGCTGGGATCCTCTTCGTACTCTTCCTCGAAGTCGTCAAGCTCCTCTGTTGTGACAGTTAGTCTGAGGCGATTGCCTCGTCCCCCCAAGACCGTGTCGACCCATTGTCGCATCAATTTCTGAGAGAGAGATCAGTGACAAACCATGGAAAAGGTCAGATTCAATCAAAGTACTGACCTGGCGAGCTATCTGGTCTGGAGACTTGTGCACCGGAGTACGATCTTTCACCTGCAGCTCAACGTTCCAAAGGCTATTAGGTCCAGTGATCGGAGGATTGGTCGCTCTATAGCCTGCAGGGAATTTACCCCATTCGTTCCCGGAAGGAAGGTTGTCGGCATTTGGAACTCCTGTTGCACCTGCGGGAGCAGTAGCACTTCCAACGGGATTCGCAATTCCAGTCGATCTAAATCCCCCTGGTCCAGGTGTACCAGTACCAGTGGTGGGACCCGTGCTATTATCTGGGACAGAACCTGATGCACCTCCTGGAACGGGGACAGGGCCACTGGCAGAAGGTGCGAAGGGACGAAATCCAGACGGAACAGAGCTCTGTGTATTTACTCCGCCGGCTGCAGGTGCAAACGGACGAGACGGATCAAATGATGTATTGACAGGGACCGCGCGAGTAGTAGATGCAAGTGGGGAGGCCAAATGTAAATGACTCAGGATTTGTTCTTGAGTGCGCTGTAGTTCAGCCATCTGTGCTTCTTGGCGCTGAAGTTGGCCTTCTTGTCGCTGAAGTTGCGAGTCTCGTTTAGTGTTTCCCTCGTTCATAATTTTTAGCTGATTGAGTGTCTCCGTTTGGATCTCAGCGTGTTTATCGATGCGTAGCATCATTTCCTTCTGGTGCTTGCGGAGCTTCTACAGTTGTATGAGAGAGAGGGATGACTCATTTCTGAACATGATGACTGCAACACTCACATTCAATGATTCGACGTCAGGGGAATTAATCTCAAATAAACCGCCCCTACGACCAGCCAAAGCTCCCGGTCGTCGAACTCCCATTCTAGCGGTCCTTCGACTAGTCGAACGAGTAGGAGTCTGGTTTAGATCAGTCGAACTTGTTTTTTCCATATCGACATCTTCGTCATTCCCTGTGCACAAGGATCAGGCTATGCGTTAAAATGTCCAGTATAAACCTCAGCTACCTGAATCCTGCTGCTCCTCAGTGGGCTGACCTAAATCTTCTCGTCCATTTGCGGAGCTCTGTGATTGAGGTGTCCCTGGCTCCCCCCCTATGTGCAAGAGCTATGAGTTGACTCGTATACTGCTCAGGAATGTGATAGTGCTTGCTTAGATGCTGCTCATCAGCAGAGTCCTGTTGCTCTCCCAGTGTGGTTCCTAAATCATGAATCAGTATTTGGACAAGTCCAGGGATTCCCGGCAATATTAACCTGCATATGCGTATGGATGTATCGACTGTTCATTCTGGTCATTCGCTTTAGCAATGCAGTGAGGCCCAGGTCATCAGTAATCATTCCAATTTCCTCACCCAGATCCTCGGTGCTTGAACTCATTTGAAGAAACGAGTCGCCTATATCGCCAGAGCTTAACGCGTCCTGCTGAAGGTTTTCTGGAAGAGTGCGGGACATGTTACAAAGAACTGCAATTTTAGGGCAAACCTCACGGAAAAGGAAAGGATAAACAAATATTGCAATCATCGTTTATCTGATGGCATCCGATGCGGACATTTCAGGGCGCTACATCCTGCTACATACATGCCGTTTTCCACATGGAGATGGGAGAAGACATGTGCAAGAAAAGGACAAAAGACTCAAGCCTCAAGGGCACCGGTTGTATATTCCCCGAAGGACCATCTGGGTAACATTCAGGCTCAATGCTATTCCTATCCAGATGCTCGTAAGTAACCTATACGCATATTCACGCCTGTGCAATAATATTAATCGGGACATCTGTAGATGAACTAAAACGGATTCCGGGCCCTTTTTGGGTTGAGATCTTGATCGAGGATTTCCGCATCAAGATAGATTGACACTTAATTTCAAGATCTTGATCCGATGTTGCTCTTTGTTCTCTAAGGAGAGTCTATGAGAGTCTATGTACGAGAGAGCTTCCTATGGAATATCTAAGCCTCTACGTCCAACTCTCTTTCTGAGCTCTCCGAAATGGCTGGAGCACCCGTCCTCAGAGCTAAACCTTTCGTCTCCAAATCCTTCCCAAATCTAGCCTGAAACTGATGTATCGCAGCTTGTTGTGCGTGATACTGTGCTGTCTCTCGATGGAACCGAGCTCGCCTCTGTTCAAAGCTAATAAGCTGCCGATGCAACTCCCTCTCGCGGCGTAAAATTTCGTTCTCGCGACGGCTCAACTCTCTATCGCGACCATCGTCAATGAGACACCGATCAGAGGCAACGGGACCAATGTCCTGGAAGAAGTCGACCAGGAAATTCTCATTGGTGAGGAGGACGTTCGAAGACAGTTGTTCCCATCCCTCTTTAAACGCCTCGCCCTCCCAGCCAAACAAATAATTAAGGAGCTGAGAAACGAAAGGATATAGAATCCGTCAGTCATTTGTGAACTCGAAACGCGTAGACAACGACAAACCTTCCAAACAAACAACAAAACCACCGCACCTACAAGAGCACCAAATGCAATAGCAATGGCTGGCTTGTATTGATGGAGTTCCTCCAGTGAATCAAGAGGGGGCGGAAGCTGATCAGCAGTAGGCCAACGAGAGAAAATTGACAGCATCGTGTTCAAGAATGCTGGTCATTCTGCCGACAGTTAAATATATGATTCTATCGAGACGCGTGTCTTGAACGTGTACATGGATAGATATGCAAATAATAGTAGAAGGTAAAATTTTCGTCACAAAGAAATCGATGTTGAAGCGCTTACCCTTGAGATCGATATTTTAGGACAAGTTGAAGTTCCAGTGCAGTCCGGGAACTTACACTAGCTTGACACGAGGTGTGCTTCACAGAGACGTCTCAGGGTTGGTTAGACCTATGTATCAAATTTCTAGGATTCGGTTTTTGTCTTGAACGGTTTTGAGCGATGAATGTTTGTGACAGCTGCTGCCATGACCCTGAATTCATGTCATTCATTCAGCTTTTGACTATGACCTCGAGATCCTGGCCTATCCCAGCCTATCCCCCGCTCCTGTGAGTCTCAACTCCGGTGAACGACGGTGTTGTCCTCGTGGAAAACATGAGTCCCATCGGCTTTTTGGGAGTCTCTTTATCTCTGTACGAACTCATCCGAATCCCCTACAGTTTTCCCATCAATGAGCAATCCTTACCGGTGTTGGTTTACTATTGACCACCCAACCGACTCCGTGCGAGCTCTGTCGTTCTCAGCTAGCGGGCGGTATCTTGCCAGCGCAAGCAATGACAAAACGCTCCGAGTATACGACCGGCTACGGAACTTCCGTATGATTTGGTCCTACAACCACTCTAGTCCGTTCATTTCTCTTGCGTGGCGGACCGACAGCACTCTGGTCGGTGGAAGTATGCAAGGCGAGGTCGTTCAGTTCACGCTCAACCCGGTAAGAAAACACCTTTATCTAGCTTGACGCCGTTAATCAAGCTCTTGCATAGTTCTTTCTGTTAAGAATCAAAGGACCAAACGTCATCTACGAGTTCTCGTCGCCCGTTTCCTCAATTGAAGCCAATCAGTCATCAAATCAACTACTTATCTGCTCGGGTAGGGCAGTGAACGTGCTCTCAGAGGCGGACGGTAAATACATATAGATGATTTTACTTCGCGCCCTCATTGAATCCTGTAGATCACAGCTGGTCATTAAAGATACGCTTAGACTGCGCCCATTCTATCGGAGAACCAGCCAACTTCAAGGAACCTCCGGTCATTGCGACTGGTGCATTCTACCTGAAGGGTGAAGGTGAATGTGTCATCACATATCTTTTCCATGGCGTTTGGTAAGTTTATGGTCCCATTGTGTCTCTCGAGTGTACTGACAATGCCTAGGAGAGTCGATTTAGAGACGGGGGAGGGGCAATGGAGCATTGGACCCAATGAAAAAATGTGACAGTTTACTCAATCTTCGCTATAAACTCACATTCATGATGTCTACCTTTTCAGTGGGACGGCGGCCATCTCGCCAGATCGTACCGCAATGGTTGCAAGTAACATCCGCACAGGGATGGACTGGTACGATCTTTCAAAAGCGTCATGGATCAAGAGCAGCACCTCCCTTGAACGTCAAGAAAAAGACTTCAACATTCCGCTTCCGGTGAAATTTATAAACAAAGGTTGTGCAGTTGTCATGGGCACTACCAAGGGATACGCTGTTATATTTCATGCCGAACATGGACGACAGATACAAACTCTTGATCATGCTAATCGTACGTGTCTATTTCTAATACGATTTATGATGCATCTGATATTCTGTAGACAAAATCTGGGTCACTGCATTGGTAATTTTCATTCCCCTCCATCGAGACGTTCTTCTCATTGCTTCAAGGCTTACCAGGAAGCTGGTCATCAAAATCGGATTTTGGCCACCGCTGATGGTAACGTTGGCGAACGAGCAAAGATACGCATTTGGACGCCGGTCAACCAAACCGGTGTGAAACACATACTGCGTCTATTTTGGTTTCCTGCAGTCAGTCTCCCTTATTATTTCCAATTCATACGCTTCTTGAATGTATGACTCAGGCATTTCACATGTGGAAGTATCTTGGTACTGCTCTTCTACTTCTGCTGTTTGGATTCGCCCTTCGTTTCCTTCCCATCTCGCTACAGGAGAAGTTGAGAGATTGGTTCCTGATCATTCTCTTTGGTGATTCGCTAGATGAATTTACGGTGATCTCCGTACCACTCCCCGAGAATTTCGAAACATCGCCTTCCTCGTCTTTCTTCGTTTCACAACAATTTCCAGCGGTCCTGAGTTTCCGTGTTGGACCCTGGACTTGCTCTTTCAACTCCGGTACATTTGCTTTTTCTGTTGGATCGATCATTGGTGCCACTTATTACACCGTGCAGGCTTTCGGTACTCACTATGCTCGTGTCATAAATACTTACAATCGTGTGAGGACATTACTCCCCTGGTAGTTATCTTGATGATATGTACTACATCAAATGACTAGTACTTCTGAACATCCTGATGCTTGTTCTGAAATGGTGACAGTTTCCAGCACGATAACAAGAGAATCGTATCAAACGGTCAGTCTGACCCAAATTCGCCATACTAGTTTCATGACATGATATTTGAAAATTAATGATCAGTTTAGGTCACATAGGTCCACGTTCCCTCAAGAATGGTGCAGCATCGGATATATGCACTCTTCCAGGCAGGATGCATGCATGTCGCTTGGATTCAGATCTCAATCACTTCATTTGTAGTGTTCTATATGGACTAGTACGCTCGGTTTTTACAATTGGCGAGAATGTATTCCGTAGTCCTGCCGGTACTGATTAATATTAGAGTAATCCGGAAGGAAACCGTCCCAAATCTTTGTAAAATCAAGCCCTGGATTCAAATTCTTCATTTGGTGAAGTACTTATGCGTTGGGAACGTGTTCTGCAATCTATCTATCTTTAAAAGGCTTCTGAGGACAACAGTTGACGCTTGTCTTACCTGAATGTCTCGAGTTACCCGCTCTCAATCACGCGCTGTCTCTAACGCCTCTGGCGACACTAATTTCCCTGATATCATGGAATTAATCCAGCAAAGTCGTGATACTGCCAGAGTGGCAACACCCGTTGCGGAAACCTCTAGATCTGTTGGTTTTCCTTCGGTCCGTTCTCGAGAAAAACGACCTGCTAGGAATAGGTTATCGCCTCCCCACAGAATAAATTCAGTTCCCTTTAACGGCCAATTCACGCCCGGCAAAAAATACGTTGTAAGCTCTCTTCATGATTCACTGACAAGGGCGACACTCATTGTCGATACCAGGAGGATGGGACGACGATTGGCATCTATTTTGGCCGAGCTCGCGCTGTACCCGAAGTGGTGCCGTTCAAGTCGAAGATTAACAAAAAAGGAGCTCCTGCCCATGTATTCTTCAAACGACGGATCTATCTACGGTCTCGTTTTTCTGATAGCACTATAGCGGACGATCTCTATGAAGCATTCGTCGTAGTTGACGGTCGGGGACACTTTGTGGGTGGTACTTATGACCAAACATCAGGAGAGTTGAACCAGGCCATTGCCGCTATTGGCTGCGACGAGATCTACAAGGGTGACATCGGTGTCGCTTTTTTCGCCATACGCCAACCAGATAGGTTCGTGGAATCGCTTCCTCGCTATAAGAGTGAGCAGGAGAAGAAGGAAAACCTTGCACGGGTAATCACGGCGTGAGCAGTCTCATCTAGAGTGCACAACAGCAATTGACAAGAATTTAGATTTGCCCAAAATGTTCGAAACCATGTCGAAAACGGAACACCATTGAAGTACCTTCTTCGTGGTTGATCGCCGTTTTATTTTTTTTTTGCCGCAATCTCTCTTCTCTCCTCTTCCTTTTCCATGCAAACCATTTCCCACCTTTCTTTCTGTCTTGTTCACATATGTCCATTGTCTTGCTTGTCTCTTTTACATATGAATGATTCCTTATCCCTGTTAACGACCTATCATTTGTCTTCTATCTTGTAATGACTGTCATGCCGTCCTCAATGACCCCTACGACCTTTGATGATTTTCTTGCTCTCCCAATTTTATCACCACCACTTTCCTTAAGCCTTTCGTTTGTCGTTTATCAACCCTGTTCATCTCAAGAAACATTCTTTCCATAAACAATGTTCGTTACACTTTGGTATAGATACACTCTTTTGTTTACCCGTACAACAAAATCTAATTCACACTCTTTTGTAAAAAGCGATAGAGTACCTAGAACTTTAAGAATGAACGCAGATATTCAGCTGCCAGGAGGTCATTCTTTTGCGAAAGTCTTGGGGCATCCTTACTGAACTTCAATGTTGATCGCCATTGATTATTGGTAAGAATTTTGATCGACCCAGGTCTTTCAAGAATGCCTTTCAGACGAGATTGAAACCAATTCTCTGCATCACTAGACCAGTATCCAACATTGAGTCCGCAAAATTTCCATGATATCGGTCGGGGCCACCATGATCTGATAGCATATTGAGGTTCCCCGTCCTTGCTCATGATTTCTTGCGTTAATGGTCAGAAATATGCTGCTGATTTTTCGAGAAAGCTACCTACCTGTAGCGATTTCATAAGTTCCGCAAATAAGGTCTATCTCATCCTCAGTCAACTCGTCATCCCAAAAAGCAGCCTTTTGTCTGGGGTCCCAAACACAGAGTGCATTTTGCCCATGTAGTGCACGTTCGGTCGGTCCATCCAGAACATCGTTCACATTGACAACCTCACGAGCAAGACGAGCAATCAAACCACCGGCTAAAATTGCTGCGCGACCTCTCACTGAACGCAGGAAAATGTCTCGTCTGTGTTCATATGAGCGATACTCCTCCAAGCCTGGTGAGAACCCGCAGGGACGACGTCCCAAAAGAACTGATTTGCGCTGAGGTGGTGGAAGGTAACCGGTAGGTGGGTAATAAACGGATAATGTATTGAAGGAAAATCCGCCTTTGATCAAGTTCTGCAAAAGGTCTGCAGTTCGAGGACCCCAATTACGTCGTGCAATTTCCATCACAGTGCCAGCACTGGAAAATGCAAGATGAAATGGTTCATTATCATGAGCTTCTGGAGCTTGCAACAGGAAGTAAAGGCGGTCGCGAGAAGGTAGAACGTCCACCTCGAAGGGCAGTGGAGGTTGCAAGCTCACTAAATCAAAATTTCTCGGAGCGGAAGCTAAGTTTGTGGCTTTCAAAAGATCAAAAAGGAAACTACAAAGAGCCAGTTCGGATTGGCTATTTCGAAGAGAAGGTCTAGGCTGCCGTCCATAGCCAATCAGAGCCAATGCTTGACCCCAAACACCAGCAGAAAACTTGACCGGGCGGTTAGAATGGTTGTCCCTAAGAATAAATCCGAAGCGATGTTTGACCACATTGTCAATCTCCTCATTGAATATAACAGGATCGCGAGAGCGAGAGGAAGATTGAAGGCGCGCAAGATATGCATTGGAGGATGATAGATGATGGTGATGGTCAATTTCCTGGTTTATTATGGATTGTGGCGTGATGAAATAGTCGTCATCATCTTCGTCGTCGTCGTCTCCAAAGGATGGTTCATCATTCGGATCGAGCTCTGTGCATATATCCCATTCATCTGCGACAGCATCATAACATCTTTGACGCGGACCATATCGTTCCCAAATGTCTTCATAATTAGATCTGCCGACTGCAGTGCGAACACGAATGCCCTCAACCAAATCCCAATAGTAGACCCGTGCTCCTTTGCGCCCTGGCGGCATATCTTTGGATGCATTCTCTTCACGCTGAAGACGAGACTGTCGATCCTTGGCACTTTCAGTAGCAATAGCTCTATCTTTGTCACTAGCTCGCCGTTTGAGAAACTCAAATACACCTTCATTTCTGCGTGGTTGAGTTCCACCATCGATCCGGGGTAGACGCAACTGCCTGGTACGAGTAGAGCGATGCTGGGTGTTGAGAAGAATTGGTTCTATTGGAGAGTAAGGAGATTGTTTGGAGATCAGAGACTTGACCATGACGCCAGTTGGAAACGGTAGCGCAGGAGATAGTGCTCCTGGTATACTCCAGTTTTGCACGGTTCCCCAATATAGTGCTACAGGCATTTTGGTTTCAAGGAAGATATTCAGCCAGGGTAAACAACCTGAATTATGAACATCCATGAAAAACCCGACCATAGGGATCTCCATGATTTCGTAAAAATATGACAACCATTCGGTACTAATGAAGGTCTCCTTCTGCAGCCTTTCTTGCCAATTCCACTTAGAAGGTACTGGCCCGCGACGGCGTTCAGCTTCTGCGTTTTGTCTTGCGCTCCAAAACGGGTTTGGATTGGGTAGACCGACCCGAGTGTCGGTTGCGAGAAGCGTCACCCATTTGTTCTGCATATGATAGAGTAGGTGAAGGAAAAATGAGACAGAAGCTATTAGAGGGATGAAAGCTTGGCGAGATCGATAAGCAGCGGCGCGAGCATCATCGAGAGTTGTGTAAGTTCGTGAATATCCGTATTGGAGAGGAAATGACCATAGTCGAAGGTCGTCTGGAACCCCGACTCCATTAACCTTCATACAGGCCCTAAGGAAGACCCTTATATTCCTTTCTAGTGAATCCCAGTCTGTTTTCAGCGACGGCTTCAAACCATAGCCACAATCAGCATCACCGACAATAGGCAGCGCCTGGGCACTGAAGTCCAAGCAGCGAAAGAAGTCACACTTGAATGGATTACTGCTAGGTGCAAACCCCATGTATGGGAGAGACGAGGTGACCCATCCTGGTGTGAAGAAGTTTGGCATGGTCGCTTCGCGAGGACTGGGCTTTAAGTGTGTTGTCTTAGGAGGGACGAAAGGAAAGGATGCCGGCTTTGGGCCAATAAACGTAAAAACATCGGAGTCTATCACTGCATGAAAATGAGGAGGCTCTGTGGTTAGAGATTCCGATGTTGCAAGGGAGTAGATCATGATAATTTTGAGACTTTGACAGAGTTTTGAGTACACGAGAATCCCAGCGGCTTCCACTAGATCTTACCTTGTTGGAGTTTGAAGGAGAGCTATTACCAGTGGCTGTAGTACACTTTCACCAGGTTTTACCTTAATGAAAGCTAAAGGAATACTGTCTTAAACAGTTCGAGGACGAGGGAGAAGCGGAGGCTAAGTTGGACTTAAGAAAGAAAAAAAGCACAAAATCACGAGACTTACTTGTCACGAGGCTTCTCTGTCACGAGATCTATCTGGGGCGCTGAGCGCTCCGACGAAATAATACAACTACCCTTCTGATTCTTATTCATTACTCTCGTATGTACGAGTCTGAATGCTCACCTCAACGGAAATTCATGTAAGGTTTTGTTTATAGCCTCGAAAGTCACGTCATATCAACTTCGTTACATCAAGGACGGTTCCGAGGCCATCACTGCCTTATCATTCTCCATGGACGGTCACTATTTGGCTAGTGCCAGCAAAGACACATTCCTGCGAGTATACGATGTCCACGCAAACTTCAAGAAGATTCAGAGCGAGCCCTGCTCGTCTATTATTAGTGCTATCGCTTGGAATACCCCGGACTCGTTTATTACTGGCAATAGCGATGGAGAACTTTTCATTTCAAGTTTGAAACAAGTGTGTAGAATGCGATTGGATGATCTATCACAATGATATTTATGAAATTTCACAGCGTGGTGAGAGAGCGGAGCTCATTTATGAGTCCTCTTCACCCATCAATGCAGTTGAGCTGAACAAGACGAGGCGTATGATGCTGATTTGTGCGGGGGCCTACGTCAATGTTATGGAGCAACAAGAAGGTATTAACTCAACTGGTACACTTATGCCTATTCAACATACAACAGATCACACTTGGATAATACGGAGTCGCATAAACTGCATCGGACTTGATCATGAGCGATTTCCGGTGGTCGCTATTGGTGCACATTTTTTTCAGGATAACCGCTCTTGTCTAGTAGTTTACATGCACCACGGGATCTGGTTCGTATCGCTACCAAACTCCCGCAACTTAATTTGACAAATCCCCAAGGTTATCACATATCGAGACCGGTGAAAGTGAATGGTGCTTTACTCCGGAAAATAATATGTAATTAAGCTTTCATTGATTATACCAAACTTTATCATTAACTATCTTTCCAGTAGCTCTTCGTTTGCCATTGATTGCGGCCGTGTCACCTTAGTTGCTTTTGGCTTCAATGCTTGCTTTACATGTTACAGTTTCAACACTAATTCCTGGGCCAAGCTCGACATCAGCGTTGACAGTCAGGAGCGTGCTGTCGAGGGGCACTTAGTAGTCGTTCGGACGATCAGGGACTTTGTAGATCTTACACATGAGGAGCCCTGCCGGGTTGTTCAAATTCTGCCAGACACTCATTGTGAGTTGACCTATTGAGTTCATGAGATCTGATATCAATCTTCACCTTGTTTCAGCTATTGTTCAGGTTAAAGCCCTCGTGAGTAGCATCTTATTTATGGCCTTGCCATAATCGAAATATGCTTAAAGATTGATGATTAGGCTTACTCGGAAGATGGCCTGATAGCCACTGGAGATGGAGATCCAGGTCAGAATGCACACAAAAATTTCTGGACCAGCCCAATCCTGATCCGCTCGATAGAATATTGTTCAATGACCGTAAGATAATTTCTAATTCACATGTAACCACCTGTATCCACTTTGTTTGCAGCAGATTCATACTATAGTGGGACAGTTTCTACGCATAACGATCATACTCCTCATCCTGGTCTTGACCCTCAAAACTCTCCCAATCGAAACTCAAAAATCAATTGCGCGTGCTATTATATCGCCCATTCAACAGAACAGGCCGGAACCTATTCACAGTGCACATTCCTCACGATTCTTACCACCACATGTACTGCAACATTTCCTATCAGGTTTCCGCCACGGGTGGGAAAGATCTTCTCTTAATGATGTTGTCAAACTCTCAGCTCTTCTTCAGCGAGAAATTATCAGCATTGCTGGCACAGTATCTCTTTGTATACACTTATACCGCTTGATTCAACTATCTGTACCGTATCTCGAGCATCAGGCAGTACTAGTGTAAATGGACTGTCAAATATCATTGATTTCTGTTCAAATTAAACCATAATGCTGACATATGAATGATGGATCAACGGAAAAATCTGATACATTAAATAATTTACAGTAAGCGAGCTATCTATCTTCCGCACCATGAACGTCGAAGCTACTCTACTACGTCCTGTTGTAAGTCTTTCAAGATTGAATGAATGGCACTGAAATTTCAATCGATATTCAGGACAATATGTTCTATCTGGACCGTGTATATGATTTCAGCTACTTCACCATGGATGATGATGGTATGGTATGGGAGGTCAATGAAAACGACGCTGATGAGTACGATTATTCGTGGTTAGTTCCTTACAACGCAACAACTCATAGAATATCAACAGGCCAGCATTTCGATCGTACGTGTACCGCTTACCTTCGAACAATGCAAGCTAAGGTCGCAAGAAGGCAATCATCTCAGCCTCAGAAAGACTCAGCCGCGACGCCAGGTAAGGTGAAGTGCAGCACATTAACAAAACATTCATGTATGATTGGCAGGGGCTCAGCGCGGTAGAGCTACTTCTCCGAAACCTACACGCGCTGCAACCGTTGAGCCTGGACATAGTGCCAGTTCTCCGCCACCAGTATCATTCGCATCTGGCCGGAAAGCACCAAAGTACAAGATCAAGCCCTCACCGCCTCCTATCATAGGGGGGAAAATTGTTCCAGGTAGATTACGGACTGCGCCGTTCACCTCTCGGACCAGTCAAGGCGTCACTCCGTGGTATGAAACTCAGAGTGACGAAGATCTCGAGGAACCTATGCCAGTCCCAGCGCCGTCATTGGAGGGGACGGTGTACATACATCGAAACGCGAACGATGGTTGTTACCAAGTTTGGGTTTGGAAGTTGGGTAACAATGGACGGAAGAGCTGGCATCCAGTCGACCTCGATGGAGATGCAGTCATACACCCGAAAATCAGTGACAGAATGCTCCGACTGACGCGCAACGGAAAGCCTAGTTGGATCCTAACAAGTACCCAGACTACGTACGAATCCCGCGAGATACATCGCGAGCGAGCACAATCTCGAGCGCGATCTCAATCTCGAGGACCCGTAGTTAGTTAGGAGCTGATAAACGAGCTACATGTGCAGATCTTGATGAGCAATTCCATGTTTATCGCGACGATGTGCATGCGCGCATCGTGTCTACAAGACTGTCTGACACTGAGTTGACTGGTTGAACACAGGTCATTGGATTCCACGCGAGAATGATGCAAAAGAGTAACATTGTGAAAGGTTGAGACGCTCATTAATTACAGACAGAATCATCTATCTCCATTTAATGACGAACAATGCTACGGACTTCCTGTAACCGTATAGACCTTTGTGGTCTCGAAAACGCATCTTGCAAACCCAGTTCGTCGTCACCATCAGACCCAACGATGCCTGGCGCCGTGATTCCTCCTGCTACCATCTGGGAGGCCGGAAGAGAGATAGTCGAGCGTGTGTGGAGAGGTTCCCAATGTTGATATTGTTGAGTTCAAGGCATAGATGAGAAGGATGTGAGAGAGAGAGCCCATGCACGAGTTAGCTGCAGTACATGGTCGAACGTGTGTGAAGAGGTTCCCAATGTTGAGAAGAGCCGTATTGATGAGTTCAAGGCATATATGAGAAGAATGAGAGAGAGAGAGAGCCCATGCACGAGTTAGCTGCAGTACATGGTCGAAGTATTGGAGGAAGTATCGATGTCGACGATGTCGAGTTGTTGATTGAAAACGGGCCGAAACCCGGACCAAACAAAGCGAAGACCAAACAAACAAAGAACTGATCATGATCGTGAGAGTTTAAGATATTCTTCGCTTCTTCCTTCATCTCTAAGTACTTGCTGCAGTGAGTGAAAACTCGTGTAGCACTCGGTGGTCATCCTTCAGTTCGGAACTCGTGTGGATATATCATGGACTAGGACGATAACGGGC